>JAFIDM010088476.1:0-36199 GCA_023159025.1 Thereuonema tuberculata
AATTAAAAGTGAGGTAATGAGGGGGGGGGGGAATGTAAAAAAAAAAAGATGGCTTTGAAAACAGAAAATCAACACAAAAAAGAAGCAAGCAGTAAAATGGAATGAACTGTTTTCCTGAAAATGCACAATGAAGTACGATCTTAAATATTTTACATTTCCTAAAAACATAAAAAAAAATAAAAAAAATAAAATGCAATGGCCTTGTGTTAACTACAGTTATATTGCTAAAATGGTCAACAGATCAAATAACCAGTTATCCTTAGCAAGAGGAAAATCAACAGATACTTCTATATTAAAAATACAGCGTCAACTTTAATAAACCAATGTTAAAGCTATGGTATCGATTCCACTGACCACATAGAACTAGAGATAAAATAGGTACAAACACTGAAAATTACAGTGGTGCTTAGTTAACAATGAATGCTATACCTCAAGTTACTAAAAACTTGACTGATGAACAAGCAAATATATATATGATGAATTTAAAAGTAATCCTGAATGTGTGATTTTTTTTTTTTGTGGGATTGTTTTATATATGTATTTATAATATATTTATTTATACATGACTGTCCACTGAAGTTGAATTCACATCTGAATATACACATATTCTGATTTCTGCTAAGAGCAAAATATTTTTTAAGTTATTACTTGATCAGTTTCTGCACAAAGGAAATGATGATTAAGCCATAGTCAAGCAACTATGCTTCAGCCACATATTTTTTTGAAACAGTCTTCTGAAAAAATACAATGGCAGTTTGCACTTGATCTTCTCAGCTACCACGCTAATAACTACGTCAACAAAACATCTGGTTATCGCTTACGTCGACAATTGCGCTTGTGTTCTTTCTGCCAATGCACCTGCTGACATTCAATACTGCAGTAGGATGTATTCCAACAGCAATGGTAAATAGCCTCAGCTTCACAGTTATAACACTGGAAAAAGGGAAAAAAAATCAATTTTAATATAAGGATTATTGAAGAAACAAGGTTTATCTTCTTTTCTTCAATGCTACACAATTTCATATGTTGAATTTTATGGAATTTAAAGAAATAAACATATTATAAATAGACAAAAAAAAATTTTGAATTTAAGCACAAAATTTGCATGAAACAAATGTACACATTAGATGTAATTTTGCTTTCAAATGACATTGCTATATTAATTAGTGACAATTTGGAAAACTAGATTTTCTGGAGGCATCCTTTTAAACATTGCAATTTTAATGTTAATCTTGAAATAAACTCAAGCCATTTATCTGTAATTAATTCAACCGAACTAATGAAAAGGGAAAAATTCTGTAAGTCACCATTGCTTTTTGGTTCTGGGCCACTGTTCTTGAAGGTTTGCAAACAAATGTGGCAACAATAAATTTCGAACAAAAAAAAAACCACAAGAATAAAGTTCTTCTTTCTATAAAGAATCAACTTTTCATGCCACGAGACTCAATAAAAACTTAATTCTTCTCCATTGGAAATTAAAGAAAGGAAGAGCAGCAAAAACTACTACAACAATCCAAATCTCACTACAGCTACTGTCCAAAGATTACCAGGTATTTCCACCTATCATTTTGTAGTTCCAACCCAGTGCTGTTTATTGCCAAAAGCTACTTTGAAAAAGGTAACGGATTAATCGTTTGGATCTTCATAACTTAGGATAAAGAATAGTTTGGCAATTCTTTAAAGTGAAATTGAATCCAAAATATGATTGCATGACAAATAGTGAATATATATATAGTAGAACCTCATTATAATGGACTAATAGGGACTGAAGGTTGTCCGTTTTAATGAAAGTCCGGTTTATAACAAATAATTCATATAGGGGTGTAATGCAGCAGGGTTTATATCAATGAAAATACAATAGTTAGCTATAAAAAGTGTTTATTATATATCAAATAAAAAACAGCCTTCAACTTAATAGGTTGAATTAAAAAAGATGTGTGCGTATACACTGCATTAATCTTTAGAACAAGAAGGTCCTGGTTCATGTTGATTGCTTACATTCATTCGTTTGAAAAAAAAAAAATATATTTTCTGCTGGGTTTGTTCGATTGATGTTTAATCGCTTGCTTGGAAATGTAAAAATTGTCAGATAAAACTTAGCATCCTTTATTATTATTACAATTTTTTTTTAAACTGTCCATTATAAGCGACGTCCGTTATAATGAGGTTCCACTGTATATATCTATATTAAAGATTTTTTTTTTTCCTTAATTTTTGTATGAGAAATCGCAAAGTAGATAAAATGCTATCTAGAAATGTTCTGTTTTAATCCTTATTTAAGTTAATTAACCCATCTATTTTAAAATTCGCTACTTTCAGTTTAACCCTAAAATGGATGGATGAGAAAAAATAACACAAACGGACGGGATTTTATATCATTCAACCGAATGTGTAGCATTGAAGAAGATAATAAGCAATTATCATTCAAAAACTACATCTTATGAAATTATTTATAGTAAAATGACAAAATATGTTTGTATCTTTCTTATCCAATATTGAAATGGTAACATAATACAGACATTTGCTATAAATGATATTTTGTTGACTTTCTGAAAATGAAATTTAATTGACGTTTGCAAGAAAAATTGAAGTATTATATTAAATTAAAAATCAAAAACAATTTCTAATAACAGTTTCTCAATTTCTTCAATACTTTTAGCTGATAAGCCATTTCGTTGAATGTTGGTAATATAGTTTACAATTAACATTACACAAAAGTTACACAACAGAACAAAAGGGATCACATAGATCCATGAGCACATCACGACGACTAAATGACATGATGATGTAGTGAAAGACCTCTACAGGTGATTGCCGAAAGCTACCAGGAATAACATCCAATAGGTCGTGAACTCTAACAGAAAATAAGAAAAATAAAAGCACCTGGTCTGAGAGACCATCTGTTCTAAGGTTCAGGAACAAGAAAAAGATTGACATTTGGGATTCAAATAATACAACCATAAACAACAGTGATTTTTGAATATTTTGGAAAAATGAAAGAATCAGTTTCAATGGAAAGATGTTATAAAATATGCAGAAAGAACTACTAAGATCCACGATAGTTGGAATAATGCATTCCTTTTGAAACTCTATTTTGTCTAAGCACTTTAAAATGAACAAGTTCAAATTTTAAGGTAGGGATTATTTTGGAAACATGTTCTTATATGGCATCAACTTGAATGGAGGTTTTACTGTTCCTTCCAAGCCCCTATCTTTATAATCTTTAAGTACTGATGTGGAACTTTATAAGGAACTGTAATTACTTCAGAACCGTTTCCAATTAGAAACAATAACTTAATAGCAAGGAAATTGAGAAATAGTGAATGTTTCTTTCATTAGCAATTAAAATTAGCATGAAACTCCACTAAAGATGGGTTCCCTGCTCACAAGGTAAGGTTCAGCATCTGATGTAGAATGAGAAACATATTGTTTATTGTCATTCATGAAAATGTGAAATAAAAATATGAAAAGGGATGATGAACTTTAATAGTGTGAGTAATCCAAGACAGTTTTGACATTCTTATCTTCAGCATTAGAAGATCCGATAAAAAGAACATCAGAAACAGGACAGAATGTTGGATATACAGTAAACTCCCGATTATCTGCGGAATTGGGTGGCGCGGCAACCACAGATAAGCGAATTCCGCGGATAATCCGAAATAAGACGAAAAAAGACAAAAAATCAACAAAAAATTCTATTAACATGTTTTACTTACATTAAAATAGCAGCACATACATTATAAACAGTTATTTTATTTTATTTTACTTTATTTTCTTACATTTTAACAAAAAGAAATTGGTTTTTGTTTTCTCGTGTCGAAACACGAAAACCCCCTACTTGGATGTCGCTAAATGTGCCTCTTTTATTTTTTACCTTATTCTAGATTTTAAAAATGTTTGTTGATTCCGTAATTTATTGTACAGTAAAAAAAAAAAGGCAATAGGAGAGGTCGGAGGATAATCCGCCCGCGGATAATTGGAAGTTTATTGTACCTTTATGTAATCTGCATGCCATCTTGTCCATCTTGATAATACATGTTCCCTACGTCCGAAAATATGGTATACATTTTAAAACACAAATAATTATGAAATGTATACCATATTTTCAGATGGAGGGAGTACTCATATATATTAGAAGTAATTTAGCTGTATTCATGATACAGGTCTAACTATGAGAATTACAGATAATTACTTAGAATAACAATGACATTCTACAGTTATTCTATTTTCACTCATAATACTGTTCAATAACAAGTTATCACTGTACATATTTTTTTTTTCTTTCAAGCTTATTCATTTCTTTTTTAACACTGATAAAGATAGGCTTTCTGAAAATAAGTGTTGAAATTCCACAGGAATAAAAGTTATTAAAAATGTAAAATTATAGATTCATTAAAAACCTTTGCAGAACACGCATGTTAAATGTATATAATTAAATGAACAATGTATCACATTTGATTTTACAATATGTCTTACAAATTAATAGAATAATCAAACGACTACACCTACCCATTGCTTCTTTTTTGTTTCCGAGATGGCTTGACGATTACGTTCTGTTAGCATTTGTATTTCTTGTTGGTGATCCCTCAGAAGCTTTTCTTCGGCCTGTTTGCGCCCTTTATCTACATCTTTCTGGACTGAGGCAAGAGCAGCACTGATTGCTTGTTGTTTCTGTTCTTCAAATTGTCGTTGCAAATTTTCCGTAAGCTCCTTCAGGGCAAGTTCCTTTGATTCGCGGAATTCCTCCTCCAGTCGCTCCTTCGTCTGGCGACTGCACTTGGCCGTGCACTTGCACAGCGTTGCTGCAGGAGTGGCTGGAGGATCAAGATCTGTTTGTACAGCCCGTGACGGAAACCGTCCTGAAAGCATCTTCAAAACAAACAAAAAAGAAAAGGTTGATTCAACAGAAATATTCAAAAATAAAATCTACAAAATGCCATTTTCATTACGATTTAATAATTAAGATTAAATAATTTCATTTGAAAATTTTAATCTAGACATCCAAAAATAAAAATAAAGATTTAACTAAATTTAAATTTATAATAAATGATTAAGTAATCTATAAACATTTTATCTTAATAATTCCTCAAAAGCAAAACTGAAGGAGCAAATAATTGAGTGATAACTGTCTTTTTTTTTTCTCTTGCTTACTTTCTATCCAGATTAAACAGATGAAATTAGAATTTGTATATCTAACACCACTGGGTCAGGAAGCTCAAATGGTAAAACATTTGACTGTGGGTTAGAACTAGGTTCGATCCCTGCAGATAGTCGGGGAGTTTTTCCTTGGTTCTTTATCTGTTGGATGGGTTCTAAGATTCACCCAAACCCTGCATCAAATGGATGCTGGATTTCATTTCTGGAGGATAAAGGCAGACAGGTGTTGGGCTGACAATGTAGTGTCATTGTCATGGAACATTGGAAGCCTTATCTCCTGTGATTCCAAGGATCATACAGGCCTCTTAGTCGAATACTACTTTAACATGTAACACCATGACACGGCTTTTATTCTTTTCCAAAACTGGGTAATCTTAATTCCTAGAAATGCATATCATGCGTTACTTTTTTTTCTCTTTTCTTAAGTTTTACTGTAATCAATAAAACACCTTTCTAAGTGATTTCCAAAAGCTAAATTTCAACACCTTACCAATCTTAAGTTTCTTAATCTAAGTGGAAATGTAAACAAGTATAAAAACATTAAAAAACCCATCTGAAATAGAAAACTTCATTAAAAACAAAGCCAGTAAATGTAAGAATACACATATTGATCATTATTGTGAGTAATGACTGCCAGTTTCTTAGAAATGAAAAGAAGACCTCATTTATCAAACAATTTACATAGAAAGCTACAGGAACATAAAAGGCTGAAACAATACACAATAGTAATCAATTAGCATGTTGTAATATTAAATGTTTTGCTCAGGGCTAAGTGGTTCACTTAATTCAAAAGAACAATATGTTTAATCAGCAAAAAAAAAAAAAAAAAAAAATCCAAAAAGGAACATGTTATTTTAGTGAATTAAGGGACCATTTAATTCTTTCAGAAAATGTCTAATCATCATTAAATCATATAATAGTGTCTCCCAAAGACTTAGGATTCCTACAGCACTTTGACAAAGACTGTTAAACAGAATCTGGGCAGAACCAATAAGAACTCTTAATTTAGAATTTCAGACATAAAACTATCTAAATTCTATATCTAATAACATGTTCACATATCCCCAATTAACTTTCTTAATTGTTATGCAATTGCTTCATTCAAGAAAAGGTAGTCTGAAGACAAATGAGAAAACAATGGAACTACAGAATGTGGCTGAATATTTTTAATTAAATCACCTTTATTTGTAGAAATGCCCACCACAACAGTTGTATTAATAGAGCTAAGTGTTGCCGAAAAGCAAAATTAAGAGAATATTTAAGATGTAAGAAGGTTTAACGTGCATCAAATGTAACATGAAAAACGGAGAATATAATCAAAGATTATGGTAATACTAAAACTGTGAATAATACATAAAGACTGATGATAATAATAATACTTTCATCATTAGTTTTAAAAACGTATTTCACACAAATATAAATTTTTAGATTTCAAAAACCTAAAATTGCTAAGGTACGTGCTTCACACTGTACACCAAAAGTGTTTAAGTGTACACCAGTATATAACAACAAATGTAAAGTTCTAGTTGTAAAGTTAAAGTTGTTGAGTTGTAGAATTTATCAAGAAAAAGAAGCATAAAACCGCACACAATTTTTTTGTTATATGACTCACCGCACGCTAAATTTGATTATTGTAGAATTTATGTTTGATTGAAAATTTGACAAAGAAATGACCTTCTCCTTGTTTATTTTTAACTTATTTCTTCAAGAGATACTGAATATAACCTACCACTACTTCGTCAAAAAAAAAAAAAAAAGTATTTTTGTGACAAACTGTACAAATTATAATATTTGATGTATTATGATAACAGTTATAACAGAATGTATTTCTTGTTTTATAACAAACACTTACCCTTCGGAAAGTCTGTGTTGCAACAGATACTTTTGTAGTTGTCGCTTCCTGACTAGAAGATGAAACTACATTATAATCTTCTGGTGTGGGTGCTTGCTGCAAGAAAAAAAGAATTAAACAACTTTTAATTTAAGCTAAAACAAATTCTTCATTACACAAACTATAAACATAAAACAATAGCATTCACTTCAATAAACAATCTTGGATGCAATTGATTCTTATATTATTGAGAAATGCTTGAGAATGTGTACAGTCTATGTTAATCAATATCCTCTATAAAGTTGGGACTGTTAATTGTGAAACTAGGCAAGAGTTTTGTAAAGAAAAGGAAAGCATCATTATCAGAAGAATTGAAGGGAAAAAAGTAAGTACAACAGTCAACTGGCAGTTTACAGTAGCAACTTCAAAATACGATTCTACAGAATATCTTGTGAAGTCAAAGTCACTGTCCAAAGGAAACTGTTTTTAAGTGAAGTAAAGGCATCACAACTTCTACAGAATTAAAAATTAAAATCCAAGAATAAGTCAGGAAGGATGTAGCTAAGTTTTCTCTATATGTATAATAGAGAAAAAATTACATTTAGACATCTGAAAATGATTTTAGATTAATGTCCAATTCACTACGAAAGGCTAAGAAATAAAAACTTTGCAACAAAACTAATGAAATATTGCTCAATGTTAAAATTAAAATAGCATTTAATCATATGACCAAAGATGATAATTCAGGGAGCTAATTTGCACTAGATGGGATGAGAAAAAACATAGCAAGAATACTGCATCAAGCATAAGAAAAAGAATTTCATTAAAAAAGTTTTTTTAAGTGTATTAAAATTTTTTAAAGTTCTTAAATGGAGCCAACACACAAGTCTAAATAAAAATTAAGTTAAAAGTTAAAAAACATAAATATTTACAATTAAAACAAACTAGTTTCGGCCCCGTTAAACATTTTACTGATGATGACCCGTTAACGGGGCCGAAACTAGTTTGTTTTAATTGTAAATATTTATGTTTTTTAACTTTTAACTTAATTTTTATTTAGACTTGTGTGTTGGCTCCATTTAAGAACTTTAAAGAATTTCATTAAATTCAACTGAAATTATACTGAGATATTTAATGCTACTTTTGTTATCTATAAGTTATGTAATAATTGTTATTGTTATACAATGTACACACGTATTTACCTTAAATTGCTTTATAGTTTTTGAAGAACTAGAGATAGAAGATTCATCATGTGATGCTTCAGCTTCAGTTTCACCACCTTCTGCTTCACTTTCATGCTCTTCTTTTTTAAGTTCCTCTTCATGACTACTATCATCTGAGTCGTGCTCTATTGTCACGCTTTTGCTAGACCTGAACAAAACCAATAGAAATCTATTTCAATTCATATCATTTGCTACCAGCGGCAACTTAAATATATACAAAGTAAAATTAATGTTGCAGTTGTTTTAATTTAATGCAATCTATATTACTAAAATCTTTTATTTCTCTGTCTGTCTGTCTGTCCGGCACAGTTTTCTGTGAGAATGAAAAATAGAAAGAATTTTTTCAATGAAACATCCGCGACAGCAATCGAACCTGCAACCTTCTGATCCGAAGTCAGACATCTTACCCATTAGGCCATGGGAACTTCAACTCTCTTCATATTGCTTTTTTGACTTATCTGTCAAAACTGAACTGACTTTGACTGAAAAGTAACAATTGTAATTAAAAAGAAAGTCAAAAAAGAAAGACGCAGTACGTCATTAGATAGAATACTGAGAAATCAGTATTTGTAACTTAAAAACCACTGAAAAGTATCAATTGGAATTGGATAAACGAGATGAACGAGAGTGTCGATAACATCAATCGAATGATAAGTCTAAGAATACAAGGAGAGACTACAGAGCATACAATACAAGTGCGAATAAAATTGACACTTCTGATAATCCATCACACGAACATCTCTATATGCCCAAGTGTCTGAACGCATTGAATCTCAGCGGAATTCCTCAACATCGTTTATCATTGAAGATTGGATCTCCAATAATATTGTTGCGAAACATCAATCCCAAGTTTGCATACTGCAATGGAACTCAACTTAAATGCTGCTCATTCGATAATGATCTCATAGAAACCGAAATTATAACAGAACTCACAAAGGAGATTTTGTTTTCATCCATAGGATGTCTATGGAACCATGCGGTAATCTACTTCCATTCACTTTCACAAGAAAACAATTTCCGATCAGACCTTCTTATGCGATATTTATCAATAAAGCTCAAGGACAAACTCTACATAAAGTTGCCATATAATTGGAAAACGTTGTCTTAACTCACATACAACTTTAGGTCTTTGAGTCACAATTCAACAGAATTTGGTTATCTTCACTCTAAAGAATATTGTGGGGTTTCGGCAGCAAAATATGTGGTGCGTTTCGATGTGTCTGGTTCGTAGTAAAATAAAGGAGGCTTAGACTTGTTGGATCTGCATCTGTTCGACTCTGTTCTTTTATTTACAGCTAACATCGGTATTTAAAGACTATGTACAAAAGGATTTGATTGGTTGTGGCATTTACAAATTGATTGGGCGCTTTAAATGCCATGTGATCACAACGGGTTTTTAAACCGTTGTGATTTAAATAAAAATGAATTAAAAGATGCCACAACCGTTGAAATTCAAAAATAAACAGATCAACAGATAATTACACAGAAATTGAATAATAAAGATTAGAATACAGAGAAACGGAATAACTGAAATACAAAGGATAAAATAACGATAAAACTATACAATAAATATAAAAGTCACTACAATATTCACAATCAATTTCTTGCAAAGAATTTCGTATACAAGCTATGATCTTCATTTATCATCTATATCAACTAACGTCCATCTGAAATCTCTTCTTCAAATATCTATATCGAACAATCTGATGGCCTAGCTAATAGATATAGATAATTTTCACTATTTGTAACTCAAAAACCACTGAAAAGTATCAATTGGAATTGGATAAAAAAGAACAGAAAAAAAAAAAATCACTATTTCTATTAGGTAGAATACTGAAAAATCGCTATTCGTTACTCAAAAACAATCACTATTTCTAACTCAAAAACCACTGTAAAGTATCAATGGAAATAAAAAAAAGAGACTCAAGAAAGAAAGAAGCACTATTTCTATTAAGTAGAATACTGAAAGCTCACTATTTGTAGCTCAAAAGCGACTGAAAATTGTATCTATATTACGAAAATCTTTTATTTCTCTTTTGTCTGGTGCAATTATTGTAATATACAAAAATAGAAATAATTTCTACAAGTTATCTACTGGAATCCAACATGCAACCTTCTGCTCCGAAGTTAGACGTCTTAGGCATTAGACCACAAGGATTACATTCTAATCTCTATAAAAAATAAAAATATATCACAGATATATGATTCACACGCTGATTCTAAAAGCAGTCGTGAATTGAGAGAATATATACATCAAAAATTAAAATAAAAAAAAACTTTAAAAAAATTTATTTTACTTGATGTAATTTGTGTGTGTGTGTTTTTTTTTAATAAATAACAAATTGTTTTCCGTTACGTACGCATGGCTTCCGGAGCGAAGCGACGGGTAGCCGACTAGTTTAGAATAATAAAGATAAAATCTGATCTCTAAAGGAAAAAACAACAACACATTATTCCTATTATATCATGTCCAGATGAATTACTGAGATTAAAACTCATAGAAAGTTAACTCTAAAAATGCAGGAAATTATCAATAAATTAGAAAGATTTCTGTAATACATAGATATACGTCAAATCAGTTCCAAAAACGATCTTTAATCTATGTGCATCTTTTTTACAACTTTCTCCACAACCAGAAGTCATATTTTGAACAAACAAACAAAAAAAAAAAATCCATAAAAATTGAAATAATAAAATTTTTATTTTTTTAATACCATATCTACATTTGCATGATACTTTAATATAGATAAAGATTAAAATTTCCTCCTTCAATTTGGTCACCAAGTCCTGTTTCACCATAACTTTACATCAATATTTTTCAATTATTGTTCGAAAAAATACTAATCAATAAATATATATAAATTTTAGGTAACTTAATAAAAATAATTGTATTTACATTTTTCACTTAATTTAAAGCATTAATAATGTCAATAAAATAAATGCTACTATTGAAATTTCAAATGAAAGTAACATAGTTTAAATCAAGTGTGAACCAAAATTTATACCATTTGGTTGGTATCTTATCTTGAAATGCGTTCTATATATTTTCCATTTAAAGTGATTTACTTTCATTTTTTTAATATTATATATTAGCTGGTAAACTACAATTGGAAAGGCTTCAACTTATAATCACGCATTACTTCAGAGAAAATAAAAATCCATAATTTTTTTCCTTCTCTGCCAAGAGAAGATGACCAAGCCTACAGAATATAAAGGATTGTGAAAAGCACTTATTTTTTATATCTTAAATCATTAAAATACAACAGAACAGAAGGATAAGTAGCACAAAATTATCATATTATTGGAATCCTGCAAAAACATTCATTTTATTAATAATTATACTCTATTCTTTATAGAAACATTTGGCAGATAGCGACTCAATTTCCTGCAACAGTTAGACAAACATAAACTTTTAAATAGGTGAATTCCTTAGTATTTTGTAAAATACAAACCTTGCTTCTTTCTTTTGTTTTTCCAACAATTCTTGATGGCGTCTTAATTCCTCACAAGCTCTATTCCAGGCAGCAGTCCTTTTTATGGCTAAACTATGAATATTTGTTGAGATGGGTTTTATGTGGTCCTTTTCAATGTTAGCTCTAGTATAAAATCAATAATAATAATAAAAAAAAAACCAATTAATATCAAAAGATCTATTATCCTAAAACTCTTAACAATATTAGAAGTCTAAATGACAAAGCAATACATAATTACTAAAAAATTGATGATACTAAATTCTGAAAACCATTTCTATATTTTTTTAATAAAAGCCTCTACAACTGACAACACTGTATAGGAGGTGGTTCTAATTCGTACAATTAGAACTGAGTGAAATAAGATTCTCATTTAAGTAACTGGCTTAGATAGGAAATATTATTATACATCACCTTCTCATATTGATACAAAGGGTCGAAATAAAATTATAATGTGAGAGGAAGATTAAACAGATTCTAACACTAATACTTTCTGACTGGAAATATCAAACACAAAGAAGGTATTGACTGAATAACATTCCCATGAATCTCATGGTACACTGCCAGGCAACACTGGGATTCCATTTCATCAGTTTCAACTGATAGAGAATTCTGAATGGATTGGAACATACAATTGTTTTGGAGTGAAGAAATCACATAAATAAGTGATACAGCAAAATAAATCCAAGAAGCATGAGGGGTCGTCAAATCAGAAGTATAAGTCAACAAGTAGTTACATCATCATAATCATTAAATTTAATATACCGTATATGCTCCAACAGAGCCCCCGGCGTTTATTTGCAAAACTAGCCTCGGCTCCCGGCGCTTAATAGAGACCGGCTGCTATTAGAGGCCGGCCATTATTAACAAAAACCTTCAAAACGCAATACACATAAATACCAGCTAATATTACAAACGGCTACTTTATTTGAATTTTACATGCTACATAAGACTGTTAAAGATAAACGGCAATGTCTTTCTGTACCTTTCGCTGCTATTCGTCGTCCGAATCCGCAATGACAGGCGGCCGCCTCACCGGAAGTTTCTTTTGCGTATTCCACCGCACGAATCTTAAAGGCAATGTCAAATGACCGCTTCGGCGGCATTTTGTAAGGCAAGGTACTGTAAGGTATTACGCACGACTATAAAGATACGGACGCTTACACTAGTACCGGTAGGCAAATATCAAAGACCCGGATACTGTTAGAGACCGGCTACTATTTGGCAGTGTCCCCTCTGCAGCCCGGCGCTTATTAGAGACCGGCGACAATAAGAGCCTCGGCATTTATTGGAGCATATACGGTATACAAAAACACAACTTAATTTTTTCTTCTCTTTTTTCTCTAATTTTGGTTGGGTATGTTTTAATCCTTATTTTATCTTTACAATAACCGCATCACAAGATCAGAAGATTTCCTTTCTCACATTTAATTAGATTTATTACTACTGTATAGTAATACTGTACAATAGACTATTGCAAGCATTTTATTTCCTGAAGTTTAAAATCTTCCATTTCCTTCTAAATTTCTTTTTTTTTTTTTATAGAGAAGATTGATATGATTTGAGAATAGATGAAACAGCTTAAAGTAAGTAGTAATGTTAAATTGAGACTTATTACTGTATAATTTAAATTAGTGCATTTTCATTATTTATGCAGACACAATTATTCAATGCTATTGCAATCAGAACTGGCTCAAATTTAGTCATGTGATGTGGAAGTTGACTTTGAATTCAAATTATTTTTTTATTTTTACTTAAAGACTGACAGCAATTATTCAGAAAATAAAAAAAAATTGCAAATAAATTTGTTATAAGAACTTTTGCTAGAATGCAAATTAATTGAATACAGTCAGAAATAGCCAAAAGTAAACCAAATTTGATAATTATAGAGAGAACATTTTGGTCTTACCTTTGGTGATATCCTCCAAAAAATCTCACATCATAAACACCGTTTGTTTTCCTGATTACTTTTGCTGGCCAGTAAGGAAACCCTTTCTGTTTAGCATAAACCAGTTCATGAGGTGGGTCCTGAAAGTTTTTGGAAAACAAGTTTTAATAATAGCTATACAGTATACAAGAACTAATATTTACTTCACATTTAATTGTTGATTTATCAATTTAAGATTAAGCAAAATGTTTTAAGTAACAGTGCTACCCCCACACAAATGTTTCATGATGAATTAGATAGGAAGTTTTGACATCTTTCATCTTAGTGTGAAAAGCAACTACATATTCTTTCCATTGGTGAGGGAAGTCCAAACTGTCCCTCCCTCTTTTTCTGTGCACTGACAAGTCTGATTAACGCTCATAGAATTCATTGAAATGGACAAGGGAAAGTAGAAATGGCTGATTATGTTTTCTACATGAGAAGGTAAGCAAAATTATTCTATATAGAATTGGTGGAAGTACGTTTCAATGAGGCAAACTTCAAAGCTTAAGAGAATCTGTGGGGAAAAGGTTTGAAAATAAACTTTCACAAAATTAGGCAGTTTAAAAGTAAGCAAAGAAATATCATTAGATATAGAGAACAGGGTGTCTACTGAATCTCAAACAAAAAATTTAAGGACTGTACATTTAAGGACATTTTCACAAAAATTTAAGAATATTTTTTCTAAAATGAAAAGGAGGACGCAAATAATTTGAAGAAAAAATGTTATCAGGGGTAAAAACCTATCTGTTCAACCAAAAAAAAACCTGTTACGATGCCTGACATGATGCTGAAAATTTAAGGACATAGTCTGATTTTTAAGGACATTTCCCGTACATTTCATGTCAACCCAAATTTCCCGTACAAATCCCAGATATCCCAGTTGGTAGACACCCTGTAGAAGTATAACAAAAATTGAATAAAACTTTTCAAGGGAATTATCACAGTTGTGCTTCGTAAGAATCAAAAAGGCCACCCTCAAAAGTGATTAATAAAATATGTGAATATCACTTTCAACATACAAGCTGCACAACAATGTCTCGTAATGAAGTGCTATGGGAAAACAGTACCATTGAAGTATAGAGCTTCCAAAAGTTTACTGAGTTAATGTTAGGAGAATGGGCTTAATATTTCCACTATCATTTGTTCATTTGTCCCATGAGGATGGCCATTGTAGTGTTGAACTTGTTTCCTACTGTGATAGTGTAAATTCACATCACAGAAATACACTCTTGCGTCGCTATACCTACAGTTCCTTGGCTTCACTGTCAGTGTTGACGCCTTCATCTTGGGAGCCCTGGGCGGCTGGGACTCCACGAATAAAGCCATTCTTTGTCGCCTTTGCATCCCCCACAGCTACACCATTCTTATGAAGAGACTTATGGTCTCAGACGCCATTTGTTGGAGCCGAGACATATACGTCAAACATTTGATGGGCCACCGCCAGTTTGCGGATTAAGCTTTCTCCCTTACCTCTCTTCACAAGCGATCTGACTTCACTGCCCCATCCTTGCTGCTCGGCTTGGATCGCGGACCTCCTCCTTCAAATTTCCATTTTCGCCTTCCAAATAAGATTTATTAAAAAAAATAACTTCCAATAATGAACTTGTTTCCTACCGTGATAGTGTAAATTCATATGTAAGAGAGTAGAATCTTCCAATAGTTCTGAACTATTATCACATACATAATAAGTACAGATATATATGATTGACTTTGTAAGTCTGACAATAATCTTCCATCTACTGAAAAGTTTCTTTCAATGTTTCATGGATGATGTTCAATATTCCCTTTAAGTTAATATTCTGTCCAATCTTGAAAGAATACTATCACCATTCATCCTTAACCCAGTTCATGTCTGGCGCAATTCACTGACTCCCATAGTATTCTGGTCTGAGCAAACCATTTTCAGAAGCTTATGGCAGCAACTGAAATACAAATTAAGCATGCCCCTTTAGATGTCAAAAGACAATATAGTATTCAGTGGTGAACCCTGGATTAAGGTTTGGGGGATGTTGTAAAAAGTCCATTCAAATGTAAGCCTATTTAAAAATAAATTGTTTCACTTTCCAAAATATCTTTTCAAGATGTGTGTGTGTGTGTGTGGTTATGTGTGTAATAAAATTATGATAGCATTTTTCTCTCTCTTTCTTTATGATAAATAACATAGTTTGATACAAAATAAAAAAAAAAAAAAAAAATATGGAAAAGGATATTTCTTTTTATACCATATGGCATTTGAAATTGCAATATTTCAATAACATGGCAACTACAAGAAATTTTGGAAATCAGTCGTCTCAAATGTCCTTACAAAAGCCACATATGCTGACATCAATTGGTTATTTAAAAAAAAAAAAAAAATTTCCACTAGTGATGGAAGTTTATTTTTTCTTACTCTAGAAAAGTGTTTTCATTAGAAGATGATAAAAATAAGTATCCAGCAAAACATTCTTTTTTTTTTTTTAAATATTTGCTGTATCTCAAAAATCACAAATGTAAATTATAATGTCTTCTATGCAAAAACCTTCAATTAATTAATTTTCTTTTTTCTAATTAGATTATTATCAATCTTAAATAAATAAAATATCAAAGCAAATACATTATTTTTTTTTTTAAAGGTAATTAAATAAAGAGAAAAATTATCTCTACACTTACACAAGGTTGGCAAAACCAAAACTTATCTTTCTTCTCATTTGACATATGGTAACAATCCCTGCATTGACGAATCTCTCCAAGATCATAAATGCAATCCCTCAGCATCTGCCTCGCCATATCAGCCATTGGGCTATGGACTAAAAAAATAAAAGAATGTTAAAAAAATTTTAACATTAAAAAAGACAAGTAATGCAAAATTGAAATGGTGATTTCAAAGACCATGTTTTTCAAAAAACTGACTTTTTCAAAATGATGCTTAAAAATCATAGTCACCGAATAAAGTCTAATTCAAAGAACTTCAACAAAAATAGATAATAGATGTAACATAGGTGTTGATTATATTTCTTTCTTTTTTTTCTTATTAGAAAAACATCTACAGGGTCCGCCAGAAAAATGTATACACACTTTAAAGAACAAAAACTTTTTATTATGTGTTTGTTTTACATGTACCTTATATGCTCCAATAGACGCCCTGGCATTTATTTGCAAAACTATCCTCGGCTCCCGGCGCTTAATAGAGACCGGCTGCTATTAGAGGCCGGCCATTATTAACAAAAACCTTAAGAACGCAATATTTTTACACATAAATACCGGCTAATATTACAAACAGCTACTTTATTTGAATTTCACATGCTACATAAGACTGTTAAAGGTAAATGGCAATGTCTTTCTGTACCTTTCGCTGCTATTCGTCGTCGGAATCCGCAACGACGGGCGGCCGCCTCACCGGAAGTTTCTTTCGCCTATTCCACCGGGCGAATCTTAAAGGTAATGTCAAATGACCGTTTCGGCGGCATTTTGTAAGGCAATGTACCGTAAGGTATTACGCATGACTATAAAGATACCGACGCTTTACTAGTACCGGTAGGCAAATATCAAAGACCCGGCTACTGTTAAGAGACCGGCTACTATTTGGCTGTGTTCCCTCTGCAGCCCGGCGCTTATTAGAGACCGGCGACAATAAGAGCCTCGGCGTTTATTGGAGTATATACGGTATATACTGATCACAAGTGTAGTACTGTCTTCGGTTAAGCACATGCTTACTTTAGACGTTCAAAAGGTTCGCCGTTGGCATCCAGACACAACGACGAACGATTGCCATAGCTACGGCGGTCAATGTTTCAATAAACATCGCGGCACATGCCGCTGTAATTTCCCGGCGAAGATCCTCCACCGTGCGCAGCTTCTGTCGATAGACCTGATCTTTCACAGTCCCCCACAAATAAAAGTCCATAGGAGTTAGATCTGGCGACCGTGGGGGAATTCAATGGGCCCTCTTCTTCCAATCCAATGTCCTTGCAGATTGTCATCCAGGAAAGCTCGTACGGCTACGTAGCAGTGTGGTGGTGCCCCGTCCTGTTGGTAGAAGACCTCATCACCAGCTCCGTAAACAGACGTACACCTGATAAAATTGATGTGCGTAACATTTCCAGGTAAACTTCTCCAGTGGGATTACCATCAAACAAAAAGGGTCCCACTGAGTTCCCCCCACGGTCGCCAGATCTAACTCCTATGGACTTTTACTTGTGGGGAACTGTGAAAGATCAGGTCTATCGACAGAAGCCGCGCACGGTGGAGGATCTTCGCCTGGAAATTACAGCGGCATGTGCCGCGATCTCCATTGAAATATTGACCGCCATAGCTATGGCGACCGTTCGTCGTTGCATTATGTGTCAGGACGCCAACGGCAAACATTTTAAACATCTAAAATAAGCATGTGCTTAACTGAAGACAGTACTACACTTGTGATCAGTATTTACATGTAATACAAACACATAATAAATAGTTTTTGTTCTTTGAAGTGTGTATTTATCAGTTTTTTTGCTTCATCTGAAAAATGTTGGTTTCTGGGTTTTGAAATCACTGTTTAACTGTAACATAATTGTTGTTCTAAACAAATAATCATTATGACTTAAAACTTTTAAAAGAAAATCAGAAGTTGCCAGTAAGCAACGCTTTTAATCACAAAATATTTACATAAAATTATTAATTTACCAATAATTTATGGTAAATAGTTCTTTTATGCTTACTGAATTATAAGTGTAATTATTTTACACAATGTTTTTCAAGGTAATTTTAATTTCAGAATGCGAAAGAAATGCCACTAAAGTAGGGCGACCAGATTTTGAAATAAAAATATGGGGGATACTTTAATGTAGACAAAATAACCAACACTTAATTGAGTATAATGGATACTCAAGCTTTAATGTGAATCTTACAACATGAGACATTGTTGAGCGTAGTACTTAATGATCTGAAGTCTAAATGTGAGCATAATATCCATTTTTCATTATATTCTCCATCTTCTTTTTATTACAATATTTTGATCAGCTACAACAAATTCATTAATGTTCTTCTTCAGATACAGTAGATTGTTATTTATGACATAACAATCAATACTCAATAATATCTTCATATTCTAAGCAGTAAAACATATCACATCAAACTAATGTAAACTAACAATTTATGCAATAAACAACTTACGAATTAAACACATCGTATTACATTAATTTATAAGAATTCCTCTATGTTATTGATATTGTTTTTAAATAGGCTCCCTAATATTCATTAATTTTGACTCCTTTTTCTTTATTTATACATTCGAAACTGTTTATAATCAAAGCTTCAGTAATAAAACGTTCTTTGTCATTTCTCACCTCGTACAGTATTGATTGTTGTGTCATAAATGGTTAGCTTTAAAATCTTTACCAATTTAGTAGAAGGGATTTATCCCTACACACTGTACCGAGGATTAATGATTTGTTGTAGCTGATCGAAGTATTGTTATAAAAAGAAGATGGAGAATATACTGAAGAATATCATCTATAATTAGAGGATGTACTGTATAATATCCATTGTTGGAAACTGTATAATATCAATACTTTATTGGCAGAAGTGCTTGAGGAATGATTCAATATTGCACTGCAGAAACGCTCAATGCAGATGAAGTGAAAATTTAAGTACAATTACATCAAATCCTATTTCAATTAAATTCAATAGGTTAGTCTAAAACACTTGTCAATACTTGTTCTACGAAGATTTTAATTCTCAAGATTGAAAAAAATTTTCAGATTATCAATTCCTTAGTAAATCAATTAAGATTCACTAAAATATATGCGCGCAAAACTTACTGAATACATTTGTACACAATGGTCTACTTATTCACGTCATGTGATCTTAACTATAACTATCAATCATTCTGTAACTTTTATTTCATTAGGATTTATATGATGTTCCTAAATATAAAAATCAGTTCTAAATCAGTAAAAAAAAAAAAAAAAAAAAAAAAAGAATATATAAAATATCTGTAAATTAGTAGGATAAACTACAGTTAATACAGAGTGACTTTGTGTCAATTTCAGTAAATGATAAATATTAGGACACAGCAAATTCTTATCAAAACTGTCTTTTACAGAAAGCTTTAACTTTCATCAGAGAAATACAGTAATTAGACAAATTGCATTTATTTTTTTTAAATTAATTCTTAACAGTTTTTTTTTTATGTATTAATGCATAGAAATTTTATTTTACATTACTGTAATTTAAAATTTAACTTTAATTTTTGTTTTTAAAAAAAAATTGAAAATTTAGTTTTTCATTTTAAAATATATCTTTTTCTTTTCTTTCTTTCTTTAATTATTTATTTGCGTTTTCCAATTGATATTTACGTGGCTGCAAAGTTGCATTCTTACCAGAGAAAAGAAAGAAGTCCTAATTTCTAGGTAAAATTATCCATCTGCGTTTCTTCTTCTTTTTTTTTTGGAATATGGAAATAAATATCACCTAATTTTCAACGAACTTAACGAACTTGAACTAATAAAAACGTCAAATCTGGAAAATCAAAAATTGAATGCCTTTTTAAACAATTCCCCTGCTAAATTAAATTACGCTTAGCATTGGTGATTGAAAGGGCTAAACAGGATACATAGCTGCAATGCTTTCAACAATAGGAGATAACTGTCATCAGTGCAAGCGTACACCGGCGATTCTCGCCTGGCAACCATTATTGTACAAATCTACGCAATTATTGCTAAAGCCGGTAATTTCATCATTACTTCAATACTGATTTAAATTTAATTTTTAGACAGACAATAAAAATCCATACTGTTTTACAAAAGTTAGAAGCAGCTTTATTTTAGCAGCATTATTCAAAGCAGACAGTAGCCTCTTAAGTCTTGTATTTTGGGTAGTGATGTAAAGTTATTTCGTTCGCCAATATGACATGTTTCCATTTATCGAGGCGAGCAACAAAGCAAAACTAGCAGCTTATATAATTGCAAGAGTAACAATAATAATAATAAAAAAAAATAAAAAGTTTTTTATTGTTATTCATCAGATCTTTCTCTCAAAATAATGCTATTCAAAAATACAATAATAATTATGGCATGACGTCGTTTTTATTTCTAAACAAATTTCAAAATATTATCTGAACTTGGGCAATCGTGGGAATCAACGTTTAATGCAATAAGAAAATTTATTGAGGCCGGAGGAATGCTGGCCCATGATTTTTTTTTTTTTTTTTTTAATTTTTTTATTTATTGTGAATTTCTTGTTTATTTTGTCTTTGGAGGCTCCTCGCTGTTGAATGAAGATTACTCCTAACTGATGATCGCCAAAGAACGTGAAACAGCTGTTCTAGAATGTTACTTAGTAAACATTTGGTCTCACCCATTTATATTTGAAAGGCTGAGCACCATAGCGGGCCATGTGCCATTTTTAAAAAAATGGAGAAAAATAAGACTAAAGTTTATTTAACCTCATAATTTATTCAATATTTAGCATAATGTGACATAGGCATATAATAAATAACATATTATTTAATCTCTAGAAAATGTAAATGAATGATTATCTGGCTTCACAGTGTTTAATACAGTAGAACCTCGATTAACCGACGTTGTCGGGACCGGACCTCCGTCGGTAACTCGAAAATTCCGCATAAGAGAGTGCACAAGGGGGATGGAGGGTAAGAAATTGTTTCTTTACCGAAAAAAAAAATTAAGGAAACCGACGTCGGTTAAACGAGGGTCCGGTTAAAACAGTGTCGGATAATCGAGGTGTTACTGTATTAACATTTTTCATATTGATAGATATGGCCCATTTTGGTTGTAAAGTAGTTACACACAAAAATAGAAAATATTGGACTGGACCATCTCATTTTTCATTACAAAATGCTTGTAATCAGCATTATTTTCTTCTTCAACTTCTATTGTTAGACCTCTGTAAAATTCTTTCGCACATTTTTCACAATTTCTACTTCTTTTCCTTGAATTTATACCTTTGTTTATATCAACTTCGTTCAAAACGTCTGTCAGGTTTTCAACTAGTCACGTGACTGTGAGACCGTAGCGTCATTCGCTGTTTGGATCTGGACCGTTGTGACTCTGAGCAATAGTGAAAATTCAATGTGATTGGATATTTTGAAGCTCTTTCAATCATAAATGAAAAATCGTAGAGATGGACCACTTTAATATATGACGCACAGCTATAAAATATACCAATAGATGGCATTAACTGCTTTTTCCTTGTGGACGGAGATGGCCCACTATGGTCCTCAGCCCTTCATTTATGAATATGAATCAAAACTTTCGTATTAGGGTGAATCTACAGAAAACCTGCAATTTCAGTCAAAAAATTTTGAGATTTTAAATTACAAGATTTCGTTTTCAAAAAAAATTGAGATGATTGCTTTTGACGTTCTTACATGCATGATGTATGTGGTTCAGGTCAACTCAGTTTGTTATTTAAAAAAAAAAAATGATGATAGGCTATGTCCACAGAAGTGACTTGTGTTGATAACGATGTCGAATTTTAATATAAATTATATTCGAAATAGTGAATTTAAGTGGAAAAACTATGAAATAAATAAATAGAAGACTATAATTTAAGAATTAAAAGAACTTTTTATCAAAAGAGGAAATCATGTACAATAAAAATGAATCAGACTGTCAATCTTAAACATCTATAAAAATGTAAATATATAATTACATATATTATATAATATATATATTTATGTAATTATAAATATCCTTATTGGCATTTAACAAAGACTGGAAGTGAAAGACAAGTCTTCGTGAAAAACATAGTAGCCGCTATTGTTGATGATCATCACTTCCATAGACCCCAAATGTCCACGAAAGTGACGAATACTTATGTTTCTTGACCCATGTGCTCTTCATTTTGAGGTTAGGAACACGTATCATTCAAAAAATTAGGTTTACCATATTACAATTATCATGCCTAGAAATAATCATTTTTCCATAGAAAAATGAGGTTCTAACCAAGACCACAGAAGTGATGGGATGAGCTGTGCAAATGACGAAAAATGAATAAAAAGGTAATATTTTCCTGATAAATGTGCGACTCAGACAAATAAAATCACTTCCCAATCCAAAATCGCCGTGTAAACTTTTGTTTTTAAGTGAGATGGAAGACAACTAGCGCATCGGGTGGATTTTTTTAGAAAGTTTAGTAATGTCCACAAAAGCGATGGCTAAACCTTGTGACAAAACTTGAGGTTGCAAAAAATTTTTACTGATAATTCGAAAAAAATTTCACTCAATATTATGTTAAATTTATGTATTTTCTGATTTCACAATATATATATTATTGAAAAATATTAAAAAATAAAGCAGTTTGGATCTTTAGAAGCTATCCAACTGTAGCTTGTGACAGTCCACGGAAGTGACGAATCACCTTCTGTGGACAACTTTTTTTTTTTGGAAATTCCATAAAATTAAAAAAAAAAAAATTACTAAACTATAGTATATTTTGTACTTCAATGCGTGATTTTGAAAAATGACAAATATTTTCAATCATTTTCAATTTATTGCTCTGTGACACGAATTACAGGTTTTCCGTAGATTCACCCATTACAACAAAACAGCAGGCATACTCTAACACAGACTATATGGCGTGGCCACATCAAATCCCTTCGCAGGCTGCGATTTGAGACCACTTTAAATAGATATGCTACGGGTGGAACTGAAAAAGACCATTATGATTCGGCACAAATTCCGAATAGGTTATTATTGCTTATGTCACTTGAGACCAAACTCTGTAAACAGGCTTCACATTAAGTTACTTCCACATTAATATAGAAAATTTCCTCACTATTCGAACTTAAAAGTCCGAATTTATCGCGATTTTGTCGATTCATCGAGACTAATAAATCAACCAGCAGTCTTCAGGCAGGTTAAAGCGCACATTGCTTTCTGAATCTTAGCCTAAAATGATTTTGAAAAATTTGAACGAGCCAAAAAACCTTCCCATTTGTAACTCACGTATCTTTGCCCGAATGCACTAAAATAAAAACCAGTGTTTATAATGATTTAAATTAATTATTTTTTTACTATTCTGAAGCTTATTTAATAATTAATACGAAAAGACTAGCCATCAGAATTAATTCCTTTTTGTAAAATTTAAATGGTTTTAATTTATTAATTTTAAAAATGTAGTCTATATCGTATGTTAATAATATAAGAGAGGTTTGTGAAGAGTATATAAAGTTCGTGAATCTCATTATCGACGATATACTCAGAAACTACTGAACCAATTTCGATAAAACTTTCATTCGTGGATTCCTTGTAAACTTTGAAGTCACATAGGCCATGTTTTATCAGGATAACATAACAAGGGGCTGAGTAGTGGATAAAAATGTGAAGCTGGGCGGGGAAAAACCGCGTTCGGAGCACGAAAAACTGATAGGGTGGTTAAACTACGAGATATATCAAAACCATGTATGAAGGAATTACAGAATTTAATTCCCCCTATAAAAACTTCGGACAATATGCACGGTGTTTCGGAAATGGTAGACAAAGCGAAGAGACACGGGTTCCAAAGGTCATTTGGAGTCGAAAATGTTCTATGACATTTTGTTGTACGGGTCTTAGTTTTGGAGTTAGGAAATGAATGCTTTGGGAATAGTCCCTAATCAAAGAAAGCTCAGTTCACATTAGGAAGTGTAAGTAAATAAGGTAAAGGTTTATTGCAAAAAACAATCCGGATAACAAATGTCATGACTGAAAACATGTATAATAATTAAAGAAAATGCTGAAAATGGCCGGAACTGAACTTTCTTTGATTAGGGACCATTCCCAAAGCATTCATTTCTTAACTCCAAAACTACGACCCGTATAACAAAATGTCATAGAACATTTTGACTCAAAATGACCTTTGGAACCCGTGTCTCTTCGCTTTCTCGACCATTTCCGAAACGCACTGTATCTATCTAATTTTTATAAATAACTCACAATAAGCCTTTTTAGGTTTTTTAATTTTCGGCAAGTTCATTGCATCTACTTTTGTGATAAATGTTAGCAAAAATTTCAAAGTTATAAAAAAGGAAATAAAACAAGCCGAAAGCATACTTTGTAAGAAACAAAAATACAAAACAAAAACAAACGTCATTTACACTATCTACGATTGACAGTTACGGAGACATCATCGATAAGTGCGATTTAAACAAGTCGTGGGGAGTGGGCGGGTCGCCGCCGAGTGTGTCTATATATGTATGGATGCTTTATGGTATTGTAATTAAATGTGTATTTACTAAGTTTAGGTTTTAATGCAGTATTAGCACTATTTTCTTCCCGTATCATTTCTTTACTGTATCAGGGTGTCTACTGAATCTCAAACAAAAAATTTAAGGACAATTCCCGTACATTTAAGGACATTTTCACAAAAATTTAAGGACATTAAAACTTGTATCGTAAAATATTTAAAATTTTAACAACCAAAAAAAAAACCTGTAAACATATCTATTCAACCAAATAAAAACCTGACATCATGCTCAAAATTTAAGGACATAGTCCGATTTTCCCGTACATTTCATGTCAAACCAAATTTCCCGTACAATTCCCGGTTGGTAGACACCCTGTGTATTTAGTCTGCTCAACTTTGCCTAAAAGTCGATCGCAATTATCAAAAACGGCATCTCAGGCGAAAATATCCCTGGCAGAGCTGCTTCTTGATACGAGCAATTGTTAAGGGATTTTCTCAATGAAAAATGGTTGAGAATCACTGTTTTAATGTGCTATTACAAGGCATGTGTCCCACAGAGCAAGGCTTCAATATATGCAGCTTGACCCTCGTAGATGGCTAGATAATGGATCCCTCTGGAAGTTTTCCAGCATTCTGCAATGTTTAAATGCAGATTATGACTCGTAATGTGACTAAATTCATATTACTATGATACGAACCTCTCAGAAGCCAAATTGATAAATTCTAGTACCAGAGCACATACTTAGCACTTAGCTTTTTAAAAATTAAGTTGTAAGATGCCTTTGAGGATTGTTTACTTTGATTAGTAGTATTAATTTTTGGTATGTATTCAAGTGCTCAGGTATTAAAATTGTATTAATTAATTTTATTATTAATACTTAAAAAAGCGGTGTCGATCTGTTTGGCTTATCAGAGGCTCACTGTCACTGTGGTTGCAGTATGTAAATTACAAATAAATATAATCTCTCAGCTCTCTTCCCTAGACAGAAAACTTGTTTTGCACCGGTCTACAATAAAACTTACAATGCACTGATAATTTTCAGTCTCACGCTCCAATAATAAATTTCATCAATTGTTCATTTCTTCCACAAGCACAAAGAAATCAAAACTTGAATGGAACATTTCCAGAATTTCCTGGCAAATATGTCCTAATATCTTGGTTTCACAGAATAACTCTTTGCAAAGGGTCATTCTAAATTCATAGGACAAACTTTAAGGGCTGGTAGATAAAAACAAACATTTTTTGCCAAACAATGTATCTCCGCAACTGTCGCGTTGACGCGGTAGAGGGCACTGTTTGGTTGTTGACGATACCGCCCAAAGACAGAGAGAATCATTGCTCGTAAGCATGTGGCCGTGCAGCGTGTAGATTTGCGTTTGCCCACACATGAGCACTGTGCACATTAAACACTCCTTCATGTGTAAACAATGCTTCATTTCTAAAGAGCGCATGCACTGGAAAATCCAGCTACGCTGCACCTGCTGCATAAAACAGTGGCAGAAGTCTCAACTTTTAATGCGTGAATTCTCTATAAATAAATGGGTGTAATTGCTCTTGGTGCCCATACGGTGGTTTGGCTGGTGCGTATGCCAGGACGTTCCTCAACCTATCGTAGGATGTAAACACGACAGTTGAGGACATACATTGTTTGACAAAAAATGTTTTGGTGTGCCCTAGCACCCCTTAAAGTTTGTCCTATGAATTTAGAATTATCCTATATATAACTAGATTTTCCTTTATTTAGTTTTTTTTAGTGAACTACCTGTAGTTTCTTAGTGATTTCACAAGGAAAAGAAAAACGAGGTTTCTTTTTCGTTTAATGCATTTTGGAATTATATTCTTGTTAGTTGTTAAAAACTAAATTCCAAAAACAATGCTTATTAATGATGTTGACCCTATGACTACCGTGGACTTTTTCATTTCACCGTGGATCGTGAATTTTTTTTGTAGGATTGTCTATATTCTCTTTAATAACTTCTTCGTTGTTATATACAATTCCATTTCCGATCTTCTTTAGGTAAAACAAGTTTAAATATATTCTCAATATATAGATTTGCAACTTCTTGTTGTACATTTTACGAAAATGTAAGAAATAAGTTTAATTTCTTACATTTTTGTAAAATGTACAACAACAAGTTGCAAATCAAATATGTAACTAACTTAACAATACACATGTACTAATCATAACAATATTCTGTAGCAAATTAGATCATTTTCATTTTTTTATGTTTTTTTTTACACTTTCTTTAAATAATTTTACTAAATAATCATTAACTTTTATCTCTTTTCCTTGGTAATACAATCGAAACTTCTATTAAAAATCTCCCATTGTCATTGTACATTATAACTATTATAAGATCAGGATTATGCTTTTCATTCAAACAATGATCTGATCTATCTGAAATATTCTGTTTGTTTCTCCTATATGTTCATGTTCCCTTAAGATTCTTCCTGTGCTCCCATAATATTTTTTTCTGCAATCTATGCAGGTTAGTTTATATACCAATGAGCCATTACACTATGACCATCTACCTACGAGGTAGGACTTCCTTTAGCCTGCAAAACAGCAGCCACTCTGCGAAGCATCAATTCGATGAGGTGGTAATAGGTATCCTGGGGTATCGGTCACCAAAATCTCAACAGCAGGTCTTCCAATTCCCGTACATTTCGGGACGGTGGTGATGTTGCACTAATCCCCCTTCTCCAATTCGAACCATAAATGTTTGATTGGGTTCATGTCCGGAGATTTTGGAGGCCACGGCATGCAATGAAATTCACCATCATGTTCCTCGAACTACGCCTTGACGATCCTGGAAATGTGGCATGGTGGACTATCCTGTTGTAATGACCATCATCAGCATGGAACCCAGTTGACATAAATGGGTGAACTTGGTTCGCAACAATGTTCAGATACCCGACAGCAGTCAGGGATTATTCTACTAGGATAGTGGGCCTTAAAGTTTCCCATGAAAACATTGCCAACAGCATAAAACCTCCTACCCTGGTCTGTTTCATCCCATGAGTGCATCCAGGTGCCATACCCTCCAATGGTAATCGGCGTACTCTACGGCCGTCTACGTGATACACCAGGAATCTGGATTTGTCGGACCAGGTGACTTTTTTCCAATCATTCACGGTCTAAAGTCGATGATCTTTTGCTCATTTCATACACTGCAGTCGATGGAGTGAGTTAATACTGCGTCTATGGCTATGCAGCTCCATATGCAGAAGGGTTTGTGCTACAAATCTAGTTAGATATTCAACACCGAACCCAACCAATTTTAAGTAAGTTAAAAATGTCAGGCATCAATTTGTCTGATGGGTGGGCAGCACAGGTCGAAATCGTTCCTTCAATCATCAGCCTTATGACACAAAGGAATTGGGAAGGCTAGTCCAACGTTCGTCCGCATTGACGAACCCTATTGAAAGAAAACGGGTACCCATATGAGAGAGAACTGAGTTAATCTGCAGGAGAAACACTAGAGGAAAAGTCTCTGATCATCGCTAGGGATTGACATCTCCGGCCAGTCAAGCATGGTTAAGTTATCAAACAGAGTCCGTAGATGCCATTATATTCCGAAGTTTCATCAAATGGCAAGTCTTCAGTAACTACTATTATTACACTTTTTTTTTGCTTATATATTCTATAGATTTAATGAAGACATCACCATCTTAAAAAAAAAAGCACACACACACACATTGCAAAATACGTAGTACACTAAAGGTTCAAATTATGTAAAAATAAACTTTAAAAGAATGCAAAAAATAGAAAAGATCCTTACCACCAAAGTAAATGACAATATTATGTACAATGTTTTGAGCATCTGCCTGGAATTCTTCTAGCCGTTTGTATTGACATGCAATCGCCTTTTCTTCCATTGTGTTCAAATCCATGGGATGAAATAGAAGTAAATCATGCCGCCATTTCTCCTCTTCTGTGTGAGGCATACGATGCAAATCCCGTGTCTGCTAGAGGATGTTATACCAACAACCATATAACACAACACCAAAGATACATATAAAATCAAAGACAACAAAAGAAGGAAAGATCAAATTAGAGTAGGAAGAAAATAAGTAGAAAAGGAAATATCTTATTAGGCACTGGGGTTTGGTGAAAAGGAGATGTTGGTAAATTTTTCTTGATCAAATCTTGCTTTGTCATACCACTTAAATGATTTACATTTTTCAAATCCAGTAATTTGGAAAGAAAGAAAAAAAGATCTAATGTATAATAAAATCGCTAACTATTAAAACACTATGTACAACTAAAATAAAGCACACAATAAATCACTACATACGTTTCGAGTCCCCTTCTTATTGACACACTTGAGAAAGAGTCCCAATAAGAAGGGGACTAGAAACGTACGTAGTGATTTATTGAGTGCTTTATTTTAATTGTATGTAGTGTTTTAATAGTTGGCGATAATATATTTTTTTAAAAATCTAATGTAATTGAACTTAAGCAACTTGCATAAATTGACTGTATAAATTGTAGTCCATTTTTCAAGAAATTAAAAAAAATAACTATACTGTATCCGAAGGATGATATAATTTACAAATATCAATATCATTTCACTCTTATTGTTTTCACTATTTAAAAAAAAAAAAAAAAAAAATGCAGCTAGTGCTCATAAGGAAAGTAAGCTAAGTATTTTCGGGAATTTCTTATTTTGAATGGCTGCGTGTTCTCACGTACTTCACTGTGTTTCAAGATGGTCATTTTTTTTTCCCAACGACAGGTTGCTGTGAATTCATGAGCTATGACTAACCAAATGGCAGAACAAAAATATCTTCGCTTTGAGATTGCCAAGATGCTAAAGGCATTCAACTTTTACTTCTTTGGTTGAATTCTTTTGTTTTGCTTCACGAAGTTTGAATTGAACTTTTGATTAAAGTGATCTCACAGTTAGACATTAAAACTTTTGCTGTTCTTGTCAATGATTTAACAGCAGAAGTTGCACAAGAAGGATAATACTTGTAGATTTGATTTATTATTATTAAGAATCCATTAAGTTGTCCGTTGTGCTTCTAAGGCCTGAATGCATGAAAAGTGAGAAATTTCTTTTTCTCGCTTAAAAACTGATTTTGATTTCTTCCTTTTTTTTTTTTCTTTGGAAATGAATGGGGAAAAAAAACAGGTGTCGGATTTGGACAATGAATGCACTGCAATTTTCTCAGTTTACCAAAAGCGTCAAATTTAATTAAAAATAAGTAAATAAATAAAATATATAGAAGGTAAACTGTATATTCCGTTAGCTATTCAGTAGTATTTTAGAAAGGAGAGCCGTAAGTTTCATAAGCAATTAGTTCAATTATTATAAAACCTTAGAATCTATTATACTTAAACTATTGTTCGTAAGTCTCATTACTACCAGAGGATAAACCATAAGACACAAATGGGCATCCGATTCATCTAATCTCATTTTAAAAGTTCATAAAATACTTAACAATTCTAGAACAATCTTCAGGAACTATTAAATCTCCGAAGCATTTTCTTGTTGCTGAAATGGCAAATGCATATGAGTAAGTCTGCAACAATCGAAGTTCGCATGCGTGTTGCCAGGCAACAAAAGTATTGTTGCATGGTCAACTCAATTGAGCAAATTGCCAATGGTTTCCAATATTGTATTGTATGTAGATTTTACAATTTAGACTTATAATTTATTTCTAGTTTCACTTTTAAGTTTACTTGATGTAATTTGTGTTTTTGAATAAATAAAATGTTGTTTTTCTTTACATTTGTGAGGCTTCAGGAGTGAAGCGATGAGCAACCGTCAAGGAAATAAAAAAATAATAATAATAAATATGCTTCAAACACTTAATCACCACTACTGGCCGGCAATTGTATAATTAATAATTACAGATCAACTTCTTCAAGTTATAATGAGTAGCGAACTTTACTTTCAATCGATCTGCTAACTTTCTTATTGATTTCTAATTTGTCGTCATGGTAAAGCAATTACATGTGAAGTACTTTAAAAAATCTCAAGTTCACGATCTTTCCTCTTCCATTCCACTGTTCTCTCATTCACTATGTTCACATTAACAGTATGGAAAGTAGAAATCCTGATGTTTAGTTTCACTCATAAACTATTTTGCCTTATCAAAATTTGCCGCCCAAGCCTGGTCCATTTCTCGCCTATAAGCTAATTCGCCCACAATGGATACTTTTGTTGTTATTTGGCCACGAGAAATATGGCTTTATCTAATAACATTGTTGTTCTTGATGATTATGGAACAATTGGTAGAAACTTCTGTCAACTTTTAATAAAAAGATGTTAAAATAGTTCCTTGTCTACGAGGATTTCTGTCATTTCATTAGCTGCTTTCTGAGCAGCGGAACAAGAGGAATGACAATTCTTTAAATTCTGAACAGTTACTTGTTAGGATTTTATTTAATAAAATCTACAATAATTCTCCTGCAGCTCTCTATGTTGTAACCACAAATCATTTTTTTTTTCTGTTTTACCCTAATTAACATCTATATTCCGATGTATATCTGGAGCAGATAAAAAAAGTTCGATGAACTACACATGGCTTTTTATTATTATTTATAATAAAAATACAGTTCACAACAGTGTTTAGCTGTTTGAGATTTGAAATTTTTGAATTTTCTTTCTATTAACAAAAACATTCTGAAAGACAGTTTAAAACTGAATTTCTAACCAAATACAATCAAAGACGTGCGAAATTTGACATTTTCCAAATTGTGTTTCCCTGCCAGTGTCGAAAGAGTTATATTATTATATAAATATATTATTTTAATAACATTTTGGAAATTTAAATCATGGCATTCTTGAGCAATGTCAAATCAATTCCTAATCCTTTGAATCAGGAAAGTAGTTCTTTACAATGGTTTTCAGAAATGGTACAAACTGCAGTTCAAAGACTGATTAAGGGAAATTCGAATAGTATTCAATCTCTAAATTATTATGCTGTAGTGGTACGTCTTATCTTTTCACCAAACCCACAATAAAATAGAATGGAAAGGAAAATAAACAAACCCACAGAAATGGTATATATATTTCCTTACCATTATATCCACAGAAATGGTATATATATTTCCTTACCATTATATCTTTCATTATCCTAAAATTACTAACCTTAACTTAAGCATTTAAGCTTGCATTTAATTAATCACTGCTTAATTGTGCAAATTTCACTTAAACATTGATAATAAATTGTTGTAATAACTCTTGATAAATTTAGAAACCTTTGTAATGTAACTGTAACTCAATCTGAATCTTATGTAGTTATTTTTGATATTCTAAAGCAATGGATAACACATTGTTAAATATATAAACTTTATATCATTTTGTGAAGAAACTAAGGAATTCTGAACTTGAATGCAGCTGCAACAAAAACAGTCTCCATTCAATTTTGCAAAACTGTTCACAGAATCTTCAATTTTTGTTTGTATTTACATTCAATCAATGTCAATGTATTTCAGTCTGATTTTAGTACATAGTAAAGTTCTGAATTTGTTTTCGGCCAATCACAGGACAGGAAATTTCAGAACAGTTAAAAGCTATTTGACCTCACTTACGTAACTTTGCTGCAAAAAAGAAAGGAAAACAATTTATAATTCCATTCAGTTATTACGACATTATCTTACTTTACATACATGTAAGAAAAGTCAAGGAACTTGAGAGTTGATTTTACTAAAATTTTATTAAAGCTTATGTACTGGGTAATGAAGGTTGTCAAAAATAATAAATATTTTCCTTTTAATTTTTCCTTTATTTGCTTTAAATTGCCTCCCAAATCTGATAAAGTACATAAAGCAATGCCCAAAAACATGTGCTTTGCAATGCAAATATGAACAAAATAGATAATAATAGTGGGCCCGGTAGCAGAGTAGTAAGGGCACTTGGCTGCAGGTCGGAGGTGATGGGTTTGAGCCTTAGTGGAGGGCAGGGATTTTTCCACTCTCCATTTTCCTCAAAGCGGGTCCTAGGGTCTAACTAGCTCTCTGCGAGAATGAGTACCGGGTTTCTTTCCTGTGAGTTAAAGGCAGGCGGGCTGACCACTCGACCTCAACTTGGTCCTGTTGGTCAAGCGCTGGGAGCCTTACCTCCCGCGGCCCCAAGAGTCTGCATAAGCCAATAGTAGGATATCTTTTTTTTTTTAAAGGTACTAATAACAAACTACTAAACTAGAAAGGGAAAAAAAAGCAATAATATCATCCAAAGCTTTAGAAAATTATTCAGCATTCACCGAGATTGTTCAGCACTCACAAAACTATCACATCTTACTATTTACTTATTTTTTAGCATAATTGTAACAGATGATGATTATATGCAAGACATAAATGGCTTATGAAAAGTGAAGCAAAAAAATATACCTTCATTGTTTAAAAGCTTATGAAACAGATGCTACATTTTCTATTATAGTTTATTCCAACTTCTGTTTTTTGAGAAGAAGATAGAAGTAAAATTCACATATGATTTAGTACTGTAGTAACTTAAAAGTTATTTTGAAAGTGGCAAACATTAAGAGCATGGATTATGGTAGCTTGAGTTCTCGGTAGGGAGGAGTTCCTCCTTGCAAATACACTGTTGGCCATAAAAAGTGCAACACTATGAAAGACAAGAGCTATCAAAGCATTATCTATTTTATCGATAACATATGGTACAAGGGTGAAATGATTACAATTACAGTTCTGTGGGACTTGTAGAATGTAAGAAATCAGTATCTTGTGTAGCCACCATGAATGGCAATAATGTCTGCTTCACAGCCTGGGACAGAGAGGAAGAGACATTGGATGTGTGTTTGGGGTAATTCAGTCCTTGACGTTTCAACATGGTGCCAACGTTTATCTGCTATAGCCATGGGTGGTCTGTGGTGTGCCAGTCATTGTGCAAAAATGGACTAATAAGTGTTCAATAGGCGACAGATCCAGTGAATACGCAGGCCACGAAAGAAGATGAACATGGTGGTCACCCAGGAATTGCTGGACATTGCATGTCATGTGCGGTCATGCATTGTCCTGTTGGCAGGCCCTGAAGATAAGGGACAACAACAGGCTCAAACACCACAGAGATGTAATGGTGGCTATTCAATGTACCGGGAATGCGTCCTAGGTGCCAGCAGGATTGCAATCCAATGGCATTCCATACCATAACGCCAGTTGCCAGACCAGTATGGCGATGTATAATGCAGGACTCACTAAGTCTTTTGCCATGGTGCCGCTAGACACGGATGCGACCATCATGGTGCTGCAGACAGAAGCAGAAGGAAAAACTGATGTCATGCCATTCATCCCTCCATGCATGACATTCTAGGCACCATTGTAGCCACAGATGTTTGTAGTTTACAGTCAAAGTTAGCTGAAGCAATGGGTGCCGTAGCAAAAATTCCGATGCTGCAGATGATGTTGAACCTTACGTGCGAAGACTGGTTGCTGTGCAACACACCCTAATTCTTGAGCTAGGATTTACGATGTGGCTGTATGATCCATAATAGCTTTATGCACAAAATGTCTGTCCTCTTGTTCGGTGTGTGATGGAGACGTTGGAATCCTGTACGTTAGCCAGTTCATCACTCCTCGACACACCATTGTCATATTTGCATCACTGTGACAGTGTTTCATCCAACGCAAACACGAATTTCTCAGAAGGGTAATTCACAGTCTTGATATGCCATAATTCTCCTGCGATCAAAGTTGGAAACCTGCTTGTACAGCTGCTGCATTCTTTGATGAGGCATATTGAAGCCGCCTGTGCACAAGAACAGCAAGCAAACACAATTTCCAATACTGAACAGAGAATCTTTGTTCTCCTTTCTTATACTGCTTTCAGGGGGCGTTACTGGCTCACATTATTTGCCTTTGTGCTGCACTGCTAATCATTTACATGTGCTCCCATGATCATGCATATTTCAGGTCGGATGTGTCCTTCCTGGTGATGCAATCTTAATGGTCAGCAGTGATTAAAAATGTGAATGTTACATTAAAAAAAAAAAAAATGTATCTCTCAATTATTAACTCTGAATTTTCGTCTTCACTAATGTCGATTGTAATGGTTTAATACATTGCAATTTTGTAAATTAACAATGACAGTCCAATAAACAACATGAAAATTTATGATATATTTTAAAAGTTTTAGCTCAAAAACTAAGGAATTTCTGTTTCAGAAGTGTTCAAACACTGAAAATATTATTTGTCATCACCTAATATACTGCAGTATATAGATCCTTATAACAGTTAATAGTATTATAGTAGATACGATTAAATAAGAAGCTTCTAAATGAAATGAAAAAAAAATAATAGATACCTTTTCATGAGTTCATAATAACAGATATTAAAACAATTCTTTTTTTTAATAGAAAACAGAAATGTTAATCATTAACAGAATGAAATGAAAATGTTACGAACACATGAAGAGGTTTAGAAAGCAATGGCATTCAACTGTTTCAGCCCAGAAAGGAGGATGAAACAGTATCTCTGCAGAATATATTAGTAAGACAATTAAATAGATTGATGTTAGAATAAGAGTTAAAAATTACATAAATTAGTGTTTTGTTACTAATGAAAACAAAGCATTTAATAATTAATAAAGCCAGGGTAGGGGAGAAAGAAAACCCAACAGCTGTAACCTAACAGTTCATGCTTCACACAAACCATTAATATTTTTGTAATCCAATTAAGTGGCATATTCTACTGTTAGTTTCGATTAGAAATTACTGAAGCTATATTTTTTCCTGTTTTAGTGTTGTAAATTTATAAATTCAGGTGATAAATTTACAACGTATGGTTTATTAGTTTTAATAGTAAGCAAAATGGTGAAAAAAGAAAAAGCTGTAACTCCAGAGGTTAATGGAAAATAAACTCATAAATAAAAAGCCAATTTAAAAACTAAGCAAAAAATTATAAACTTTCATGCAAAAATTAACAGGCAAGATAAGCAGTTAATAATAAGAACAAAGAAAAGGTGGAACTTGAATGCTCATTTCCAATTCCAAACTAAAAGCAAATTCGCAAATATAATTTGAAATATGTCCTTGGTAATTTGAAGTTAGAAGTAATGTATATTCATAGGTGTATATGGGTGTGTATGGGTTTTAAAAGTTTTCCCACAACATGACAAAATTATTTCCTTCTTTTCATCTTTTCCATCCTTCTTCATCATTTGTTTTCTTTTTTAAATGTCTGCTTCTCTGTCTCTGAAGCTCAAGTCGTATTAAAGAATCACATTTAACTGTTTATAAACTAAACAATTTGCAAGATTTTTTTCTTCAGCATTTAATTACTACATCACTATTTGTTTACAAAAACTGCAAAAGCAAATATATATATATAATTGTCATGAAATAATAAAACAGGGGATACCTAGATTTCATGAAACTAATGGCTGTTTTGATCATTAGAGACAACGACAACAAAACACATTAATAACAGAAATATCACATTCATCATCTCCTGGTTACAATTTTCTGTTA
>JAFIDM010088477.1:0-36196 GCA_023159025.1 Thereuonema tuberculata
CAATACTTCACAGCGGCACTCTGTTCTCTCTTCTGCTTTCAGGGGGGGCATTACTGGCTCACATTATTTGCATATGTGCTGCACTGCTAATCATTTACATCTGCCCCCATAAGCTATGCATCACGCAAATTTCGGGTCGATTGGATGAGTCCTTCCCATTCCTTTTAATGGTCAGCGGTGTATAATGAGTCTAAAAAGGGGTGTTTCAGGATTTTAAGAACAATTGTTGGATTTATTTAGGGATTCTGAATTCAACCTTATTAATTCATCCAAATTGTAATTGGTTTTAATAGCAAATGAAGTGAATTATTCATCATTATCATGGTCACAACATTTATTAGTTAATAGTGAAATAAAGGATAATACAATTGCTTACTCTAGCAACAAAAATTATTGCAAAGAATAAAAATCCCAGGAAAAGAGGTTCTTTGTTTTGGTTTCATTCTTGAATTGGTAGGAATCATTTGTTGACTTAATGTAGTTGTTAATGCTTTATTCCTCAAGCATTTTAAAAATTATTTTTTTTATAAATACAACTTTTCTTTATAAAGAATGACGTCTTAAGTCAATAAGTTTGCTTGATTTATATAAAAAAAAAAAAAAAAAACCATATATATATAAAACAACACAATCACTATTTAAATTGCATGGTGTATGAGTAAAACATCTATTTAATAGTGATATAATAACATTTGTACCCCTATAGAGTAAACTTTAAGTAATATCAGACCTTGATTTTGAAAAGCAATTGTTATCAATTGATGAGAGTGAACAAGGCTGAAGTGGGAATCTTTTTGGTAACATTAAGCCAGTAAATCTGTTAATACAATAATTTGTTTTTAAACTTTAAAATTTCTTATCAACGACTTATTTTATTTTTTAATTGCTTAGTTTAATTATTTAAAGAAATATTGTGAAATTTTGTCTAATGGGCAGTGAAAAATAATGATTGTAAAAAAACTAACCAATTTTAAAACTAAAGCAAATATAAAATGAAAACAGCAGCAAACACTCAAATGACTGACAAGACTTAATTTAATTGGAAAATTAAACTGCAGAAATCTTAGCCTCAAATTAGTAGAATTTAAATTGGTGTTCATTAAAATAGCACATAAACAATGATGATTTAGATATTTTTCTCCCTTCCTCAGAATTTAAACTTAACCATTATCTTTGTAAAGGCTTTTTAGTCAGGAAATTTGGATTTCTATGTGTTTCTCAATAGATTAGTCATTACATTTAAACCATTAGATTAGTTCTGGAAATTGCTTTAAAGATTTAAAGATAAAAAAATGAAAATATTTGAATTGTTTCAAAAATTTAAATTTTTCTTGTTTTAAATAATACTAACTATGATCACAGTAGAGCACTTTCAGTTTTCTGGGGGAGAGGGGGCTATTTTTTTTAATTTTTTTTTTTACTTCATCATCATCATCCCAATGTTGAGTATCATTGACTTTCCAATGCCCCAAAAAGATCTGTATGGCGTTACTGGGTAATCGGTGAAATGTGTCGTATTTTCTTGTCTAGTTTCCTACATTCTGACTTTGATCTTTGTTTCCTCCATTTTTGAACTTACATAATAATTAAGACAACAATCTACTTTTTTAATTCACTGTAGTGATGAAACATTTACCTGTTCTTATTTAGCAAGAATAAAAAAAAAAAAATCTAAGTCTGATGATGGAAACACATTTGATTTGTAATAATCAGAGACTGATATATTTTCTATGATTCAATTTGATTGCTTTGATTCCCCCCCCCCCCCACTCAATTATAAGTACTTAATTTATTATGATCTTTCAATTTTTTTTTTTTAAATGAACAGATGTAAACTCAGAAACATCTTTGAAACTGGAAGATTTTATTTGCTTTTTTATTTTTTTTTTTATCAGAATTATTTCTCTTTCCTATTTAATTTTCATTGAGAATTGCCTTTCTTTTTTTTCTTTTTCATATATTCAGATGCAGGTTGATTTTTAATATATTCGATTACATCAGATTTAAAAAGCAGTTCTTCATGCATGTCATTCACATTAAAACCATCCTCTCCTGAAGTTAGGAAACAATGCAAACTAAAATCATGTTAGATTATTTTAAATTCTGCTATAATTTGAAGGGTTCTGGGCAATGTAGTGATAAGCCACACTTTACAAATTATTCAGGAAAGCGATTTTTAAGGTTTAAAAAATTCCATAATTTTAATGGTTTTTCTAATATTCAAGAGGCCTTGTTATCATAAACTGTTAAGTATTAAGCACCCTATCCAACAGTCCTTTAATCTTGTTGATTTTTGTATTTTTAATTTTTTTCATTACGGAACATAGATTTTGTGATTTATCATCATATTGCCCATAAATAATTTTACAAAAGTTTAATTTATCAAAACAGAAAAAAAAAAAACTTTTATTACAACAACATCAAGTATAAAAAATTGCAAATGACGTTTCACTTTTAATAAGAGCAGGGAGAATCTCCTTTCTCTTAGATTATCTCGAATCATCATCAGTGGATTCATTCAGAATCAGTGCATTGTAGTTGATTGGCAGCACACAAGATAGTAGGCTTTTCACATCTGAGAATCTCTTCTTGTTAATCTTGATGGACTCTATATACTTTGGCTTAAGATTTTTAAGTGTAATGTTGGCTGTCCGACCAACCTTACAGAACTGAACTTTGTATCCTTCATTGACTTTGTGCTTCATAAAAAAAAAGCCATCGGGGTCTGCTGTGAACTTGAAAACTATAGCAGCAGAATAATGAACATGGTCGCCATATTTTGTTTCTTTCCTTTTGTTATTTTTTGCAGTAGGCTACTAACATCCATAATGTCTTTTCATGTCATCAGCGTTACATGGAAAGGATTCTTCTTGTTGGCCTTTGTGATGATGTCTTATATATGCAGGAGAAGTATAAATGTGCAATCAGTGCAAAGTCTGTCAGAGAGCAAATGGGTTTGTCCAGATATAAGGAAATAGTGGGTGATGTTAGAGAAAAGCGTTTCAAGACCGAGCTGCAACCAAAGGGCCATCATGGCCCAGTTCTTGTTTTGCTCTGGATAGATAGTTATTGGTAAAAGCTATTAGTTCCTCCACTTGAGGTTTCGTATCTAAAAATTTGATGACAGAACTGCATATTTCATCACTTCCTCTATGACCTGTCTTCTCACCCCATTCGGCCACATGTAGCGTGCACATGAATTTTCTCACAATTTATCCTTTTAGCGAGTTTATTGGTTATTTTAGCTTTTCAGGCTCCACATTGATTCCGACATTATGTAACATTTCTCGTTTGCACAATAGTGAACTCCAAAGTTGTACAACCACAAGTTTCTACAATAAAATGAGGGTGCAGATGTTAATTTTGGAACTGATAGAGCTTGTTGCAAAATCAAAACATATCAAGAACCTTTTGGAATCATTGTGCTGTGATTCTATTTTAAAGTATTGCAAAGCCTTTGCTCTTGTTTGAAATTTTAGCAGAGTTTCCGCAACTTTTGCTTCATCATCTTTGCCTGTTAATTGCAATGCTTCAATTTGAATGTTTGCTTCATGATGAACACAGGTTTTTTGTTTTAGAATGTAGCTTTCTCAAGGGAAATTAATGTGAATGTTATCGATATCAACAAAGCATTAAATAGTTTTAGATTTGCAACATTTTTTAGATTTATAATAATTTTCAATGAAATTATTGGGTGCAGGATTTTTGGTGAACTGAAAATACAAGAACATGATAAGCACAAATTATTTTGTTTTTAACTTACTGGTTTTGAAGAATTCATCAAGATTCATCAAGTTCTGGTTAATAAGACACATCTTTATCATCCTCCAATTGACCTGAATTTTCATCCTAGTCGTCTAATAATTCACTATAATGAAACACCTTTCGCTTTTGATGCACTCATTGTTGCTACTTCCCGCCATCTTTGTAAGGGGCTTATCTTGGTGAAAAACAGCATGAAGAACAGCATGAACAGCAAGATGATGATTCTCTGTATTTTGCTATCATCTAGTGGAAATTCAACTAGTAAAGCAACTATTTGAAACTAGCTAGAAACAGTACTAAGGAACAGTTGTACTAGATGCAAAAATGCCATTTTTATCGCTATATTGCCCGGAGCCCTTCATTTATAGTCGCCCCTGTTTTTAATCTAACTAGTTTTATTTTGATGAAAACAGCATAATGTCTTGTGGACATTGATCAGCTCCTCTGGTTATTGAATTAGACAAAGATGATTTTCTTTTGATAATAAATTTCAGTTTTAATTCTAGAAGGTTCTAGGGAAACTGATAGTTGAGTTTTCAGATTATTATTGATTTATTTATTTTTATTTTTTTTTTAAAAGATTCTTTGAAAGTCTTTGTCCACAACAATTTGGGCTCTCCTACAGTCAAGGGAATTCATGTATTCTGACATGTTAGTCATGGCAATGAATTAGTTTTGTTTCTGCTAAATGATTTTGCATCATTCTTTAGTATCAAGGAATTCTTCAAAACATACATTTATACAAAGATGGAAACTTTAATACGTCTTGCTTAAAACAGAATTAAAAAGTAGTTGATTATACTTTAAGAAGGGCTCGTTACTGCTGATTTGAGAGAGAGACTGGCAAATGAACTTTCAGCGTTATTTCTAAATGCTTTCAAAAGATATCAATTTATTTCTTATACACGTCACACTTTAGTTTTAAAATATATCATTCGATTCAAAGTTGCTGTTCCATCCTTTGCCTTCTCATTCATAGCAAGGAGATATTTAGATCAATTGCTTTTTAAGCTGTTTTCATACTGATAAATGTTATTTGAATGAAATTCCCTCAAAGATATACCTCATTGCAATGGTTAAAATATTGAATTAATTCCATTCTTTGACAAAAGATGGTATTGGTTTATATGAATTGTACTTAAGTCGAGGAAAAATCATTTGTGGCAAGTAAGTTGTATTAGGTTAAATCCATCAAAGGGATTCCCTCTTTTGAAAGAAACTAATGACCATTCTTTAACTTCATTTTGTATTTTACTATTCATCACTCCATGTAAAGACTGAAGTCAAAAATACCTCATTTTTCACGTGATGTTCATATCTCATTATTCAAACCTTTCCTTTCGTTCACCAATTATTTCTTACAGTCTTAAGTTCTGTGTTTGATTGACTTTTTCCAAACTGGTGATCTGCAATATGTTGCCTCCTTTAACATACGAAAGATATGTCTGATCTCTAGCTTCTGTCCTTAAGATCAACTTTGATGTTCATGACTATTAGACTGAATAAAATGTTTGTTTCTTTCAGAGATTGATTCGAAAAGAATCTCTGATTAATCTTTGATTCATATGAATATATCGGCAATGTAATAATTTACATTCATGAAATTAATGAACAGAAACCTGAGAACTTTCCATAAACTTAATTTACATTTTAATGTGTTTGACTCCATCGACAATAGAAATACATTTATTCGTATTTGATGGAGAGATCTTTAAATTACAGGGTGCTTCATATTATATTATCTCTAGGCTTCGTAATGGTAAGCGTTGGATTGGCATGATGTTCATTGTCAACATTTCATGGTTGATAGGCTCTTAAAATTATGTACTAATATTAAAATTCAGAATTTATTCCCAATTGTAAACCCTTGCCCAGAAATAGTCATCACTTCCTAACTGAAACTTGCCATGTAATGAAGATGTCTATTGTTAATGCTAATATATCTTCATAGTCCTCTCTTTGTACCATATCCTTCCTTTTCATAAATATAGTACAAGCAAGGTATTCCAAAATTGTATCCTGAGATGCACTTTATATAAGTATTATGCTTGGCATTTGGATATGCTTTACAAGCTAAATAAAATGTTTGCATTTTCATTTCTGACAGGTGAGTCCAGACTACATTGTCTATTGTGTCAATGTGAAATACTGGAACAGCATTTTTGTAGTGTCTGTTCTTCCCCAGTGTTTTCTGTTTGATCGTTGTCTTCATTAAAATATTGTTTCTGTTGAAATTGCCTTTTCTTCTACATATTCATGATCTAGATTTATTTAACCTATGATCCAAGAATTTTATCTTCCAATTCTTTAAACTGCCATTCTGTAATCGAGACTTAGTGGCTGCTTACATTCATTTATAACACTTATTTTGTTTCTTATGAAGGCATTTCTGTGTAAATTTATCAATGTTATGAACATTCTTTTTTCCAGTTGTGAAAGTTATCAGACTAAATAAACATCCTTTTCTTTTTCAATAATTAGATTGATGTTTTATGTCCTCTTTGTATTCTGCTTCATATTCAGAAGTTATGTGAAGGCAAACCATTCTTATTGTTTATGTTCATAATATTCCATTAGGGTGGTTGTCCCCCCCCCCCCCTATTTTAAAATAAAGTAAGGACTGTTAAAGCTGTAGTTGAAATAATTTAAATTCTTAATGAAATCAAATAATGTTTGAAGTTTTTACACAGCTCTTCAATTGCTCAGTCTTCTATCTGTCTTTCACTATATAACTACAAATTAAGGTAGATTCTTTTTATACCCGATTGTTTTCTAATGTTCTTCCCAATACCACTTTTTCTTTATGTTAACATAGCGGCTTTTCACTTTTACAAAACGTGATTGAATGCAATTACATTTTCACTGATTTAATCATCAGTGAAAGTGTGACGTCAAAAAAACTGATGATCAGAAAACAAAAAAATTATTTAACTATTTGAAACACATCATTAACTACACAGTTGATTACTTCATTTAATTGCCTAGTTTCTGACCTCTAGTGGTCTGTTTTTAGCTTAGTTTTTCTGATTAATATCAATTAAATCTCATCTGTTTTAGATATTTTTGATTTGTGAATTGTATTTGTTTTGAGAAAAGTCAAAATCATCTCATCTTTTTGCTTTAAATTGGAAGTTGAACATTCACTTTTTCTTCTCACCCCCAAATAGCATTATTGCAATACGAGATATTTCTTTATCTTATCAGAGTGAGCTTTTTTCAGTTATGTTCATGTTAATTTCATTGAAATTATTTGTATTCTATCAGGTCATTCACCAATCAGTCAAAATTTTCCATTTTGAAATTTCTGTGGAAATGATAGTTTTTCGGATGGATTCTGAACTCCTATTCACGGCTAAATATTCTTTAAGGCCATTGTTCATTATTTCTGAAGAGAACTAAAAAGTTGCCTTTTCTCCAACTGACATTAGATCATAAATGAGGTCTTAAACAATGGCAAACTTCATCAAACTATTGATTACTCTTGTGTAGAAATTTTATGGTCTTAGTATTTGTAGCTTCAGAATTTGTTATGCAAGAAAAACAGTTAAACTTTATTTAATTTAATGTAGAATTAGAATTGGCATCAATGATCTAGAATTTTTTGTATGAAAATGATTTGTATTAGCCAGCTGAGATAATTGCTTTATGTTCTTAGGATCCCATATTAACCTCAGTAACTATTGTAACCGGTGTGGTTATTTTTTAGATATTTATCCTGTTTCTGGCAGATCAGTCTACGATCCTCCATTGTATTCTATTTTTCATTTGCTTTGTCTTCAATTTTTGTTGTTCTTAAACCTTGTTCAATCTCATAATATATGAAAGAAGCTTCATATATGAGTGTTTTGCTTTGAAATGAACCACAAATACTTCAAACGGCTTTATATCAGTTGTAAAAGTTCTATCGAGCTGCAACTGACTGGGGTTCTGTATATAGTAAGATGAATGTCAGTTGACATGAATTTCAACTGGAGTAATGCTTTTTTCTTAACAATAAGAAGAACGTTTGTTTGCATTCATCTGCCTTGGAAGGGACCATTTGTATATGGTCTATTTCTATTTGTATATTTCTATTTTAGTGAATGTGTCTTTGTTAGGATGATTTTTTTGTCAAAAACATTGAATTGAAATTCAATAAAAAAATCTCTAATTGAGAGCCAGATTCGAAGAAGGTTCTATTACCAATTGCTGTTAAAGCATCGTATTCAAAATGAAGTCGACAGCTATTTATCACAGCAAAAACAAAACAGTTCTTTGACTTCTTATCAATGTGGCAGAATCAAAAGAATCGATACAAAATCGAAAGGTTATCCATTAAGAACCGAGATTAGTTCAGTTGGTTATCCTAGGAAGGTGAGATAATAATATTGCTTTAAGCTGTCAATCCATTTGCCACAGATTGAAAACAAGTGTTCAGAAGTTGACATGACAACTATAATGTTTACTGCTGAAGGCTTTTTTCTTTTTTTCCCTCATCAAAGGAGAAGGGAAGCGTAAATATTAGAACTTGAATTTTTACATTAAAAAACAGAAATAGATGTTACTTAAACATATTAATCTGCAGTAATCTGAAGCCCATTCATTTGTTCCCTGCCATTTTTACTTTTTGAGCAATAAAATGGGATCTTGCTGAGGGGGTTTTTGTTGGAAGATTAAATTTTGAGGCTTCAGGAAGAGGTTTTTCGTCATTCAACTTTGGCTAAAAGTCAGTTGTGTCATTATTTACAAACCTTATCATAATGTGAACCTGAAAACAACAAATATCAAACACTGACCACAGCCCAGACATTATTAAAAAGAAAGTTTTGCATGCATGATGTTTAATCTGCTAATAAATGACTACAGCGTAAAATTCATTCAATTATTAATATGAAGTTTTTGTTTTTTGCTAAAGTGGATAATATTGAACTATTGTTGGGTTAATTGATTAACTGCATCAATAGAGTTGCCACTGACCTTCAGTTTTGATAAAAAAATAATAAACAAAATAATATAAATAAATTTCCTTGAGATTTTGATGTTAGTATGCTGTGAAGTCAAAGCAAATAAAATTTAAACTAAATGTAAGTTCTTTCTATTGCTATTGTTTTCATTTCAGATCAATTTCATCAAAATTAATCATATCTGATCTGAATGAATTTGATTATTATAACAAATAGAATCTTGCTGGAAGTGGTTCAGTCTCATTTATTGTTTAAAGGCTTCTTTAAACAGTGAATTACATAACACAGAAATAATTATCCTAAAGGATTTTTTGTGGAAGCTTGATAAATTGATTTTCTATTGGAAGTTATCACAAATTGTCAAATTGCGAAAATTACATAAGAATTTACAAAAATAGTTGTACCTTCCAGCTAAAAAAATTAAAAGCACGATGTCAATCCAAATGTCTTTCAGACATCATAAATTATTCTACAATCATAAAATTGAGAGCTAACACCAGCTCTCAGGAAACATATTAAGGAATGATAATATAAGAGCAAGGAATGTCTGTTATTAATGTGCAGTTATTTGTAACAACAAACACTATTATCCATTGGAGAAGGGAAAGAGATTGGATTTTGCTTATACATATTTTGTAAGCTATAAAAAAAATGTAGTGTACAATTGTATTTTGAGGGCTGACTTTGATAAATTTTCCCCTTCTGATAAAAAAAAAAAAGCAATGAGGATTTGATCATAATGTAAAGAGGCATTTGAAAATGCAATTAATACTAAATCTAATCTTTGTTTTTAAGATTAATTTTATTGCAACTGATGCAGTATTATTGATTTAATAATTAAATGCTTTGGTTGCAGGAACTGATTGACAAATGAGATATTGAATTGCAAAGGTTCAGTAAAATGATTCAACCATATTCAAATTGCTAATGGCAGATTTTAGCTTACTTTCTCAATGAAATCAAGTTGGACGTAGCTGAAGTCTTGTTGACCCCTTCTACTTCAAATAGAAAATGCGTTTTAGAATTTCAACTTAATTCTGTAATTTTCCACTGACCGAGAGACAATGAAACAGGCTTACATTTTAGTGGTGGAATTTAAATTTCCGTGCTGTAATTTGGCCATTGAAAAATTTTCTTTTAGCTTCTCTCAAGATAAAAAAAAAAAGTACCAGGGAAAAGACATAGCAGGAAAGAAGGTCCTGGCCTGGAGGATTAAGGTTAATCTTTTCAATGTTAATTCTTATAAATCTGTGCTTCGTTTGAGCAATATTATAGTTGAATGCATTATTATGACTTTAATTGAATTCTCAAGAAACTTCTGAAAGTGAAGATGATGCTCCTTCTCTCATTTTAAACTGAAAAACCTATTGTGAAGAGTCTTCATGCCGTAGGCAAATGTTGGAGATATGATGACCATCTCTATGAATTGTTATCTTGTAAGATAATTGGTGCAAATTGCTTTTTATTTAAGGTGGTATTTTCACGATGATTGAAATTTACAGATGGTTCTTTATTGTTCTTTTTAATTGAAAAATGAAACTAAAAACATAGTCGTTTTGAGTGCCTAAGTATCATATTTATAATACACTAGAGAAAATTGTTGAATTCTGTAACAAAAATTTATTGAACTTCTCAATAATTATGAAACATTTTTGTCACTAATGAATCAATATGTTTTGCAGGAAAATGCCGACAGATTTAATGTGTGATTGTTGAAAAAGAATAGCTTTAGCATAACAAAACAAACTGAACAGTTAGTGCATTTGTGTTTTGCCCATACTGGATTCTTTTTCTGAAGGAACCTATACAAGAGAAAGGTTGGAAATCTATAAATTGCATTATTTTGAAAACTGCTTTAATTATTAAAAGTCATAAGTGATAAAAGCTCTGTTGCCTTTTCAGAGCAAACATTTGAGATAATGAAAGGCAAATTCAAACACTGCTCAACATTAATGAATTTAATTCCTGTTATTTCAATAGATGATAGCATGTTCATCTCTTGACAGGAAATTTTTCTTCACCTGATATTTTTACTAATGGAAAATGATTCAAGTTACACATTAGTTAAGCTGACCATAAAAAGTCATTAAATTTTATAATTAGTGGTTAATCCTTCTCTCTATTTTTTTTTTCTATCAAAGTTATTTACTTTGGTTGTATTTCTGTTTTTGATCATGACAAAAGATTTAAATTCAACTCGTATCATGGTAGTTTACAGAAGTGACCTTTCTTCAATCAATTAAATGCAAGAAATTTTGATTCTAAAATCAAAGACACTAAAAAAGGAACTTCACACAATTTTTTTTTTTTAATTGGCATTTTTCAAATATTGATTAGGTAATTCAATTGGATTCAAAGGTAAGTAATAACAAGATCAGTATTTCTCATTATTAAAGGGAATTTCATGGAAAAAGATTTTGTAAGTCACTTCGAAAATAATTTCTTCTGTAAAATGTGTTTGCTGCTGATCATTTTTAGGATCCAGGCTTTAGATCTTTTCAGCCTGAAGATGAGATCTGATAGTCCAAAAATGTAGTGAGGTCAGAAAAATCATTGCTTTTTTCTTATATTGAATTTGTTGACGCAAGCCTTAATATTCATTAACAAAAACGAAATATCTATTTTGAAAGGTTAAATGTCGGATTAAAACAAGACAATCCGGAAATTTGTAACAAGTCAGTGAAAAAGATGTTACTTGTAATTAGTTTTAGATGATGACAGTCATGTAATTCATAGAAGTTCAGAACAATTTGGTGGCAGTCGAAGCATAAATTCAGATTTTACAGGAAGTTTTTCCAGAACTGGTGTTACAAGCTTTAGTTTGGGAATCAGAGGAGTGGAAGTCAAGCTTTTTGGATTTGAACAGATATCTCATGTAAGAAATTTATCAGCCATGTAAATGTTAGTTTCCAAGAGTTTTCCAGTAGCAGTCGTCAACGGATATTCATCAAGAGATCGTCATTAGTGATTCTTTTGTTTGGAAATTGCTGTTGAAAGATTGAAAAGTAATAATAAATGATTATTACTAAACAAATAATAAATGCTAAGTACAGTCCATCCTAGCTACTTTCATTTAGACAAACCATTTCTTCATCCTTGAGTTTCATTAGAAGTGAACATGTAGTAAGCCAGGTATCTCTCAGTATTTCTTAGTTGATGGTTAGTCCATTCCTGGGAAGATTACATTTCTTTCATCATTTTTGGTTGAGCATTGACTAACACAACATGTAGCTCAGTTTTTGTCTTGCATTAGGGATATGCTTTCTCAAAAATAGCAGTGTATTTTAGATATACTTTTACTGCCTAAGAAGTGGATTTTTCATTCTAAAAAATCTGAACTTGATCTCCCTTTGATGTTTACAAATTTTACTGAAATATTTTGGTAACTGTCGGAATTGTCACTAATTCAAATTGGTAATTACTATATATTATTGACAAATTATAATAATAGGCAACTATGTACAGTTCTTCTCATGTTTCAAATCAATTCATTATTAACTGAAAGTAGACTTGTTTTATTTCACAGCTGAGGGAACTCTTCACTTCAAAATCCTGGTGCCGAGTGTTGCTGCAGGTGCCATTATTGGCAAAGGCGGGGAAACTATTGCCCAATTACAGAAAGAAGCTGGAGCTCGGGTCAAGATGTCTAAAGCCAATGACTTTTATCCAGGTAAGACATTACTATTTAAAAGATTTTTTCAATGTTTGTTATGTGCATGATTGTTTTCATTACGTTTGAACTTTGATGGTTTGAACTAATGTTCATCTGAAATTTTATTGTTCAGTTATTAGCTATGAAGTGTTAATTTATTGATGTCTGTCATTGCTTTGGCAGTTGGAACTATATTTTAAATCTGCTGAATCTTGATAGAAGAATACCTAGTTACTATGGAATTATTTCTTTGTTTTATTTATTTTTTGTTGTTGAAAGTAAACATGACTATGGTGTTCACTTTAAACATAGTCAATTTTAAAAATAAAATCTACTGAAACTCACACAATAAACATTTTTTAAAAAAGGTTTAAAATCTTATATTAAAAAACGATACAATACATTAAAAAGGTCCAATGACAGTTTTGAGGATTAACATGATCCCATAATCAGCAAGATGATAAATTACATAATGTATTTGTTATGAACTTGAAAGTTTGAATAACAGTATCCCTTTTAAATTTAAATCTGTTATATAAGTTAAATTTGCATTGGTTTTGCCACTTGAAAGGAGCCTTGTAAAGTGTATTAATTTCTATATACATACACAAAAATTTATTTAAACAGTTACAACTTGTAGTCAGTTGAAAGCTTAGAAAATGTAAAAAAAAAAAAAAATCATTGCCCAAAATTAAAAGCTGGTGACACTTCTGCTTATAGGTTACCTAAAATATTCTTTACTTTGTTTATTTGGTCATCATGAATGAATAGTTATTTGTACCGTTTGCTGATTATGAAATGTATTTAATACCGTCAAATCGCTCTGTAAGCCTTGTATATGTAATGTAATTAGAGTTAATGAATGGAAACCATCTTTGTATTTATTCCAAACAAATTACATCAAGTAAATACAAACTACAACTTACAATTAAAATTAAAAATAAACTAAAAGTTTAAATTCTAGCAAATACATACATCATATTTATAATTCTAAACAGTTTCTCTATATACAATATTTTTGGTTTTACATTTTGAAATATTTTTCTTATCTATAAAAATTCTGATAGAATTCTGTTGCTTTGCATCGTGCATGCGACATTCAATTGTTGCGATAACACACACACGGTCTCACAGTTTATTATTATTTTTTTAATTTTATATCTTTTTAGCTTCTACTGCTCCTTTATTTTATGTAAATAAGAGTTCTTGCTCCTTAAAATTTGGAAGCTTTAGTTTTTTGAAAGGAATAAAAGTAAATGGGGAAGATCAATACCCGAGTTCCTACCAATTCTTAGGATTTTCCACAACAAAATGTTTTTCTTGATATGCACAGCAAACACTTTCTTGCCAAACAAGAATTGATCTGGAATAAAGGTCTCCTTGAGATGATGGATTGCTCATTTAAAAAAACTAAGCTTGTATTCAATTTCTAGACTTACTAAATCTGGAGTGTGTTAAATTAATTCATTATTTGTTCTCTGTAAAAATGCCAATAGCTTAGAAGTGCCATTGGTTATTATTTTATGTTTGTTTTAAAATAAACAACATAAAGATTATTCAAAAATCAAAGAGATGAAGTTATTTTATATGCTTTAATTATGATAAAGCCATTGCCTTAATCTTTTGCTGAACATTAACTACATTTAAAATTTTCAAGTTTTTAGATAAGCCTTAATTATAAATGATTAATTTAATGAATTAACTTTTCCTTTGTTAAATCATTGAGCATGAAATGTTAATATTCCTCAAACTGCAAACATACCTTACAAGTGAGAAATATGATTGTAACAATGTCAGTATCCACATTAGTTTAATGTGTGCAGTTTATTCATAGCAGGGGGAAACCCCCCGGGTTTCAGTTCTGCCGTAATGTAGTTGCTTTTTCTTTTCCTCCTTAACTTAAAATTGTCACTTTTGTAAGTGTTTTTGTTAATTTTATTTTATTACTTAAAGTTGTTAATAAAAGTCATAAAAATAAAATTATAATAGAAATATAGAAATGCATTTTTTTAAATTACAAAATTTGTAGATATAGTTTTAATCTGTTTTAGTTCACAAAAAAAGAAGAAAATCAATCAATGCTCATAAGTAGAAAAATATTATTTATCTAAAAGATCTACCTGTTCATTTACATATACAGTGGAACCTCTCATAACGAGCATAATTCGTTCCAGAATCTTACTCGTTATGCGAAACAATTTTTCCCATATAAATCATGTAAAATACGATAATGCGTTCCATGCCGAAAAAAATACTCAATTTTTTTATTTTTAACATTTATTCAAATAAAATCCCTGTACTTATAAATTGTTAAGGAGTGTAACAACCTGGAATGCAATTTCGATTTGCAAAAAACAATAAAAAAATCGAAATAGTTAGTTTATTATTTATGATTTTAATAATGATTTTACGTTTCATTTCTACAGTTACTTTTAGTCTCTTATGGCTGTCTTCTTGTGGCTTTTTCTTCGGGGACATTTTTGCAAGGGTTATTAAACTTTTCACAAAATAAATTTCAAATAATGTCTGAACATAAGTTTGGAAAAATGTGTAATCACATGCGACACTTACGTGCTAGCGGAACGAGTGCTAAACACAGACTGACGCACATGCGCGGAAGTCCCGGCTCACAAGTGAGTGACGTGAAGATGGGACTTCCCCTTTCTGCATCACTTGTTATGCGAAATGTCGCTCGTTAAGGGATCAATTTTTTCACAATTTTTTTTTTGCTCGTTATGCGAATTACTCGTTATGAGAGGTTCCACTGTATCTAAGTGAACTCCCCCCCCCTCTTTTTTTTTTTTTTTTTTGTCGTCCCCCATTTCTTATATTAATGTAGCTTCGTTTGTTGTTGAATAAACGGGTAAGAACTGTGAAGATCATATATTCAATATGTGAAAATGTATGTCTATACATATGAAGTCTTCCAAGCTGTGAAAAATACAAACCTCTGTGACCCCTTTTTAATAAATGTACCCTATCCGAGTTAGCTCAGCTATTAAATAAAAATGTAAAAATGAATAAAAAAAAAATGAATATAAAAGCAAAATAAACAGAGGAGGAACAAGAATTAAAAAAAGAAAAAGAGAAGCAAAAAAAATAAACTAAAACTTATGTAAAAAAAAGAATTGAATTTATCACTCATGATTTGTTGGGTTATCAATGAGCTAATGACATTTTTACCAAATCATTTCTAAGGAAATCCAGTGAAAAAAAATGTGGCATTTGGAGTTGGGTTCCCATTTATGTTTTTATAGCATTTATATGCTATAAAATATGCTTAAAGTGTACTTTTATCACACAAAGGGACACTTAAATCTACACAGAATGTCTACTCGTAAGTTTGTAAATGTAAATTTTTCTTTAGCTAAAAATTCACGGAAATGATTTTTGTACTTTTATTCAACTGGCATTGAGTGATTATGATTGTAGGGTCATTCAAGTGTTGTTTGGGAATGTTGTGGAGGAGATCAAGAAATGAAGTCTTTCATAATTTTAAATGGGGTTCTGTTAGTTTTTGGTTTACTCCCTGAAGTTGAGTTGGTTTAGAAAATTTCCACCTAATTCTCACTTGGACTTGCTGCCAATCCTTTACAAAGGAGATGATCACATTGACTCTCTGCAAACAAAATAGTCTGAATTCTTTTTCTTTTTGTCGTGAATTACATGTGAAGCATGTGTTGCTATAATTGTCTCTAGGTGAAGGAACCCCTAAAGGATGGAAATCTGCTAATCAATCAACAAACTAATACAAATTTAGAACACGAGATTTGTAAGTTCTTTTGACCATGGGATATGCAGCTTGAGATGAGTAACACCTTGAATAAGAATACATTACAGAGAAAATCAACAGCTTCTTGAATGGGTTAATTTTGAGGATGATATTCTGTGTCTCTTGCTTCTGGATGGTTGGCTTTGTATTTGTTGTGGTATTGTAAAGAATGCTAGATTGAAGTCTGACAACTGTGTTCCCATATAAGCTGAATGGAGTCAAGATTTAAGGACCCAGCTATCATTGTAACTTGATATATGTAGTATGTCATTCTAAATTACGCATCATGATGCTGGAAAACTATCTTCAATGATTTGCCATGAATGGGATAATTATGGGTTTAATTATTCGATTGCTGCATTGCCTAGTAGTTCTTCTGCTTTCACTAGCTAAGCTTTAGATTTTTCTGCTATTGCCCATTGCTTCTTATACACTTATACTAGGTGACTATAGATTTATTTTGGTCATCTTGCTTCAGCTTTCATATTAATCATTGAACATACAGCAGTTCCAGTTAGCTTTTCATTGCAGCTGTTCTTTATAACGTTTGTGCTTGTGTAGCTGATGTTTTAGAATTAAAGAAAAGTATTATGTAGGTATCTGGGAACACCAGTGGGTTTCCAACAAGCATTTATTATAGTCCTCCAATTTGAGCTTTTGTAGTAGCTTGAATTTTAGCATGATTAGCTAATAATAATGAAGAGTTGCCATTCTTTTTACATCGTTTTCCTAGAAGTTAAAGAAGTAGATATAAGAATATAGATCATTTAACTCCCACTTGTTACCAGATAGGTTGTTCATTACACAACTTAATCCTAATCACTGTCCAGTTTTGGCATAAGACATGCTGGTCTCCAAGCGTACCAGTCATAGATCAGCTCTTTGAAGTCTTTGTACTTGGTGTACTTTGTCTCAAAGGCATATTTTGAAGAAGACAAAGGCAATCACTTGAACCAGTTTTCAGCAATCTTCTGTTACAAATTCAGCCTACTGAGCCATTTATCATTGGTTTCATATGATCCTGTGAGGTATGACTTTCAAAACTAACTTAATACAGTTTTTTCAAGTGCACTCTCCCCAAAAATATGTGCAGCAATCAGCTTCATCTTTGTGAAGTTCATTTTTGGGGATAAAAAGTGAAAGGGTAAAGAAATATTAATTTCCTGCAAAAATTATATTAATTACTACATAGAATTAGATGTTGAATTGCTGTTATTTCTACCACAAAATAATAATTGTTAATGTCCAGTTTGAACAGTATAGGTATTGGAATCAAGAACTAACTAAAACTTCGTCAAAGGATTATTTTAACTTATAGGTAACCCAAAAAACAACTTAATTCAGTTAAAACTTTGAAAAACTTAAATACTTCACATGATATTGACCATTAAGGCAATGTAAGATAGAAAAAAAGAAATTACTCTAAAGATAAAGTAGAAAATGGCCAGTGGTTTGTTGATCTGACAAATTTAATTTCAAATTCTTATCTTAGATCTTCCCTCTTAGGAATATCAGATTATTCAGGATACATTAGTCATAAACTTTCACTTACAAACACCCGGGCTAAATCATTGCTCATGTTTAATAGGTTTCTTTATTATTTGATCAGATAATTTTGCAGTAGGACAGAAAAGAAAGGACATTGTGTTGTTTACTAATATTTTTTTTTTCATGAAAATATTATTCAAAAGTTTGCTGCTGTTGAAAGTAAACAAAGAGCTTTTTCCAATTTGTCAAAAATTGATGTAGGAATTGGATTTATGAAAGTAGATTGTTGTATTTCATGATTGAGTTCAAACCAGATTGTCTTCTCTAATTGATAAATACATAGGATGTCAATCCAAACTCAGACTTTTGACTGATTGATATTGTCAGTTAAGTAATTTCTGAAAATGTCATTGATCTTTGTTACAAAGTCAATTGGATCTTATTTGAAGCTTGTGTATTAAACCATTAACTTAGGGCTGCTTTTACACATTCTCGAAAGCCTGCCACTTACTATAAATAGTTTGATCTAATTTTAGGAAAGTTGCAACTCGTCACAAACTGATTAGCTGCGTGAGAAATTTATTTGAAAAACTATGTCAGTAATAACTGGAATCTGTATGTACTTTGCTTGTTGTTTACATCCACTACCTCCTCTGCTGGGATCTTTGTTTCTTTTTTCTTTACCTTTGCTGTGAGAACCCTTGAGAATTAATAACTAAAGCTGCAAAACCAACCTCTATGTCGCTTTGCAGGCACAGCATTTGTAATCATGATATCAATGAAACAAAACAAAGAGTTGCCACTGGAAGTTTATATCCACTGGCAAAGTGACGAGAATTCCAATGAACTGTATGTTAGCACATTTTCGAGAGCATGTAAAATAGCCAATAACACTTACAAAATGATTCAAACATTAGTTTTTCATTCTTAATCTATCTCCATTCTTTTATATTTTCACATCTAACTTGAAAAAGAGTTAAGTTTTTGAATTATTTTCAAGTAGTTTTGATACAGAATTTTCACTTTTAATATTTATTTTGCTGAATAATTACAATTGTACTTTTTTTGTGAGAATCGTTTGTACTCGTAGACGTTTAACCTGCCCTGGACAATATTAATTTTGATCTATATATTTGTAATCTCACTAATGCCTTAGTGTATCTAAAAAAGACATGGAAATAATTAACTATATAGTCACTATCTGTACACCTTCTTTTAAATCATAATACTGCATTTGTTTATCTCAATCATACGTTTACATCAGCAGAACATCAAAGAAAACATATTGCGTAGAAATGTGCTTATAGATAAGTATCTAATTTTTAAAAGTTCAATATAGATCAATTGATTGAAACTACTACTATTTGGTTTTAATTACAGTAATGATTTGTTTTTGATAAATCAAATTCATTTGTATATTTCTTCGAACCAGTTTTTCTGTGTTTTTCTATATCCAATAACATAGAAAAAAAATCAAATTTATTTTCCTTCGTATTTGCAGTTTAACTTTACATTGTTTTACAAAAGAGTAAAAAAAAATGCTTGTTTTAAATTTATTTTTTTCCCAATACAAATTATTTATCCCAACTAAACATTTATTTCTTCTAGATCTTACTATAATTTGGGGCGAACGAACCCACACCCACACACACACAACTAATGGAAGAGTAATCTCTAATGATGCAAATATTGATATATGGCATATAATCTATAACAAAGCTACATTTTCGAATAATAAAAGTTGATACACCTGCATTTTCAGCACTTTTTCTGTAGAATTTTAAGAGATAGCCTGATGTAGTGATGATAATATTTATGTTCATCAATATTGAATGTTTTGCTGAGAGGGAAGGCATCATTCCTTTACAATGTTGGTAGTTATTTGAAAGATTTGGTTATTACTTATATTTATTCTCTTGGGGATTTTGCTAATCTTTTGTAGGTTTTTATATAAAAACTAATCTTTTTGTATTCAAATTTTTTTATTTAATATAGTCAAACTTTGTTATAATGAGATCCAAAGAGAACAATTGTTTATTATAACCTTATATGTTAAATTCATTTAAATGGTACTTTTTGCATTACTTCACAACTTCTTTTACTAGACATAGTTTTACAATATGTGGAAAAGAAAATGCACACATTTTTTTAAGTGATTTTTTTTTTTTAATTTTTCTGAAAACACTAGTAATGCTTTCTGGATTTTCCAAATAGTTCGAAAGAATTGACAAGATAGAATGTTTTTAAAATAGTTCCTTTTAGCCAACACACATATTAAAAATAAAAACTATTTACAATTAAAAAAGTCCAGATTAGTTGCGACTCAATAACAAGTCATCTTTAGTGTGAATGAAATACCAATGATTCTGGTTTCTTAAAGGAAACGATAGAATGTGTCGACCAATCCCATAGATTGATCATTCAAAAGCTTGGCATGTGGAGCCAATTGTCGTAGATATGTAAATACACTGTCTGTGAAGTGCGATCGTGCACCCCTAAAGATATTTACATTCTAAAGATAGAATGTAAGTTTCTAAAATTGGGGGAAGAGGGCATTGATGCATTTACTCAGTAACTAATTTCCACGGTGTTACTGACTGAATTGTTTTTAAACTGTCTTTTTCTAGATAAATAAACATAACTTTCACAAAGCACAACACAACCTAAGCATGAGATTGATAGTCCCTATGATTCCCAAGTTATTAATCTTAGGATGGAAAATAAAGCCTGCCCACAGCCAGACTTTCACACCTTGAACTTATCAATGTGTATGAAATTAAGAAGAGAAATTGAAAATGAAAATTCTATCTTCAGGGACGGCACAAATATTTAGGACAATCCAAGGTGCGAGCACATAGTGTGACGTTCTCACTAAGTACCTCTCACCTTTTGTCCTAAATGTTTCTCATCCTATATGCCGTCCCTGAAGATGGAATTTTCATTTTCAATTTCTCCTCTTTAATTTCATACACATTGATAAGCTCAAGGTGTGAAAGTCTGGCTATTTGCAGGCTTTATTTTCCATCCTAAGATTAATAACTTTGGAATCATAGGGACTATCAATCTGATGCTTAGGTTGTATTCCGAAACTGTCGTATTAATCCCATTTTTTTTATCCTGTTTATTTAACATTATCAAGTAAGTGCATTTCAGTTTCAATTTTCTCTTCGTGAGCTTATCATTGACGGAATCTGGGACAATGATTCATGCAGGATTTATATTCCATCCTTTGATTACATTGCTGTACGCTAGACTTACTTCTTATTTAATCTGACTTTTAAACCTAATGTATGATGTTATATTGGAACAAGGAAATTTCATTACTTGGCTAGGTCTTCTGAAATAGGATTTTTATCCCTTGGTATTCTGAGAATTAATAGGATTAATTTGAAGGATTAAGATATTCTGGAAATTATAAAAAAATTAATATTACCTTCATGCCACTGTTCATTGGCTGAAATCATTGGTTGTTATATTTATGAGGCTTTTTAACTGTCATTTGCTTTAATTATGAAAAATGTTGCCGATTTAAATGATTTACTGAAAGCAAACAGTTGACTTATATATTTTTAACCCAGGCCCATAAGTGAATTTTTCCACATTAAATTGATTTTATTTTTTTTTTCGTATTAAAAAGCAAATATTTTTTTTTGGAATTAGTTTTTAAAACTTGGTTTATGAGGTTTTGATCATATTTACTTAACTGTTATTAAAGATCAATTGATTTGTCACTGCATTAAGCAGTTTAATGTCTGTAAATGTAGTCTTAAAAAAAACCTAGTGTAATTTTACAATAAATTAAGCTTTCATTATTTATTCCTTTTAATTTAAAGATTTAGTATGACTTAGTATTCATTGTGAACAATCCTATTTTTAGGAACAACAGAGCGTGTCTGTCTGATCACAGGGACCATGGATTCAATTATGCGAGTTCATGATTTTATTATGGAAAAAATAAGAGAAAAGCCCGATCCTAATGCCAAACCAGCGATAGATTTTGACAGTAAACAACCAGCTGAAAGAGAGAAACAGGTAAATTACATGCATCAGAAGGTAATTTTTATCCTTTTAACATTTAATTAGATCTAAAAGATTAGTTCATTTTCTGCAAGGCTAATACAGATGGTGAAATCCTCTCAGCTAATACTTTCATTTGGCTAAAATCAAAATGGTTATTTTAGAATAGATATTGTGTCTTTCTTGTTGAAATGATTGGTTCTCTTTCGAACTTAAGCTCTATTAATAAGCCTATAACACTCAGAATGTTTGATATATTCAAATATAGAGAATTTACAATAAAGTATTTGTAATATATTTATAATGTAGCTGATCCAGCATTATACTTTTTTGTCTATTCAGATTGTATTCTGAAAGTTTCAAGTAACTGCAGTGATTTCTAGTGATACAGTAACACCTGAAAAATACTACAATTTGTACAAAACATTTACTTTTATGTGTAAATTCCTTACATTCATTAAGGAAGGATTAACAGCAAAAGCTTGTAAGTCTTTGTAAGCAGCAATCGTTATAGGTAACCTTATACGTCAGCTGAAGCGAAGGCTGTAGTGCACTACTTTTCATTTTCTGTTAATGAGATCATAAATAATCATCATTTTACCCCTCCATTAAAGTTACAAGATTTATCTTTGTAACTTTAATGCCTTAAATGTTGTTGTAACTTAATTTTCAGAAGGCATTATAAAAATCTTAAGTGAACTGTGATTATGTATATAATTTGTATTACAATAAGATATCCAATTGAGAAATTGCTTTATCTAACTTTCAATATTGATAAAAATAATATATGAGGAAATATAAGTCGTATAAAAATAGTTTCTCTAAATCATTATGCAAATACAAAACAAAACAAACAAAAAAAACATTTTTATCGTACAGTTCCAAAAAGTTATTATTTATGTATTCAGTAACTTTAATCTTAACTTTCATTTCAAAAGTTCACCAATTTTGAATAACAGTAATTGAAAAGTTGGCATACAACAACATAATTGTCAGTCTCTTTCTTGATAAGCTTATTATTGCTGTCGTTAGTCCTACATCATTGTAGAAAGCAATGAACATCCACAGAATTATATATTACCTTTTTTTTTTAATTCAGTTCATTCTTTAACTTTCATGATAGGATTTCACCTAAGCCTTTGTTAGAATATTTTTCAAACTGTTTTTATAGTGTTTATTGATTTTTAATTTATAGTTTACAAAATACAGGGTCCGGCAGAATCACCTAGATGATTTATAATTTGGAAAAGAACACTTTAATTGAAAAATAAATATTGAATACTTGAATAGGCACATACTATAAAATAAAGCATTTTGTTTTGTTTACTTAAGTTTTTACGTGTTCTCAAATATATGAGAGAAGAACACAGCCTGCACACTAGTATAAAGATAAAAAACCACATTAAAAGTCCATAGCTCTTGCCTCATCCTACTAAAGTATGTGCAGTAGGAACCTAGTGTACTTCTCAGCCTAGTGTGCAGGCTGTGTTCTTCTCTCGTGTTGTTTTGTAAGTTTTAAAGATAACTTCCTTGAGGTGAGCTCCATCAGACCTAATACAACTCTCAGTGGAATTCATTAAATTTTGGCTCAAATGTTATCCTTCAAATCTTGGATTGTGTGGGGACTATTTTCATGCACTTTTTCCTTCAGGTACTTCTACAGGAAAAAGTCAAATGCTGATAAATCTGGTGGCCTCTTGAGTCGACGCTATGTCTCTGAAACACGCTATGATGTTCTGGGAACATTTCTCACTCAGTTTTCATGGAATTTCACGTTGTGTTTCTGTAGCAGAATCGTTATTTTTAAAAAATGCTATGGAATCGAGAGAATAGAAAATCTCCTGATGTTCTCTCAACTAATGGTCCATGATTACTAAATGTTATTGATTCATGTGATTCATCCATGTGACAGTATGCTATTTGATACAACATGAAATTGGTGCCATATTTACATTCTTATTGTCAAAATGGAACATAAAACAAAATGCTTGCTTTGTTTATTCCAGTGTTCTATGTTTATTTTTTATTTAGTGTTCTTTTCCAAATTATAAATCGTCTTAAGTGTTTCTGCTGGACACTGAACTAAATCCTGCCATTCATATTTCTAATCTTAAATTCATTTACTTAATGGAAACGGTAATGAATCAATGAGAAAGTTTATTTAAATGTAATTGAAATATTGATAAATGACAACAGTGCATTTTGACAACGGAAAAATTCAATAATAGTATGATAATAAAAAAAAAGAAAGAAAGAAAGAAAGAACTAAGCAGGTTTAGTTCTGTTGTTATTAGCGTTATTTAGTAGGATTGATTTCTTTCCATTGATTGCGTAACAAAAAACAAAATAACTAAAAGCAGTTGATGTTAAAAAATGCATTTGCTAAATGATATTTCGATTCGGATCTTTGACACATCACAAAAACCATTGGAATTGCGGCAAGTAAGATTACTCCAAAACCAATGCTCAAACTAAAATAAATAAATAAATAAATAGTGCACATATAAACAGAACAATGGCCCTTCAGTTAAAAACATCAAAACACAAATTGAGAATAAAAAGAACAGTAAATCAATCCCCGCTAGCAGAACACTTAGCTTATAAAGGATTAATTTATAAAAAAAAAGACATATACATAATGTGAGAATATTAGGAAGGAAACAAAGATAAAAACGCACACAACATTGAATACTGGGCGAATTCAACTGATGATCGATATGAAATGTGAAACAGTCTATTTTGGATTCCTAGTACGAAAATTCCAAAACTCTTTAGTGAATTTTTAATTGTGTGCGTTTTTATCTTTATTTTTCCTTACTAATATTCTCACATTATGTATATGTCTTTTTTTTATAAATTAATCCTTTATAAGCTAAGTGTTCTGCTAGCGGGGATTGATTTACTGTTCTTTTTATTCTCAATTTGATGTTTTTTAAATAAATAAAATGTTTACTCGGCAGCTTTCCTATCTTTTATGCATCCATTTCTAATTATTTCCCACAACTCTACGATAAATCACTTGTTCAAAATAACAGATATTACTCAAAAAAAATACTGTTATGGTTTGAGTTTTTGATACATTAAAAAACACAGACAATAGAAACATCTACAAGACACCAGCAGAAAATGGTCGGTTACAGACAGTATTTTAAGCACTTAATTGTGAATTTGAGGCTGGCATTCAAATGTCCCTAAAGCAAGATAAAGTAGTTAAAATCTTTAGGAAAGCCATGATCCAAATCAGATAGTGTTCTGAACTTGACTTGACACAGGATTTGATCTGAAATCAAGAAAAAAAAAAAAACAAAACAGACATGAACTGATGGAAGTTATTTCTAAAGAATGTACCTGTGATCTATGAATGATCATAAAAGATCGTCTATTGTAAAACAACTTTTAAATGAAAATTGTGGGACTTTATATATTAAACCAGAATAGGAAATATGTTTAATTTGCTGAATATTTATTCTACATAAAAATACTTCTATAACCTGTGATATTAACAGGAGATAAAAAGCAGAGAGTACTTACTAAGCAATGTGAGCTATGAATGATTACTAATATAATGATGTTGATTATGGATAATGTGCGATTCCACCACTGTAACCTTAGCCAGCTGGCCAGGCCTTGAGTGTTGTACAAATTCGGATGATTTTTGAATCAATCGTCCATTTTCTCCATAGTTCTAACCTTGTTGTTTTATGAGAATGTTTCCAGACTTTTGTTGACACCCCACTTTAGCTACAGTTTGTCATTCCACCACACCATTGTGTCTGTTGATTTCTTGGCCCTTAAACAACTGAAGGCAAAGCAAGAAAGCTTGTTCAAGATCATATTTTAAGTACTAAGAGAGTTAAATACTAAGTTAAGTACTAAGAGAGAGAGAGCAACTCGGATAAGATTTTATTGAATGCAAATGAGCAGCCAATACCTTTGTATTCCAGGCAATCGAGGCTTACTGTAAGGATTTAGCAAAGTGAAAAAGGTGTTTTATAAACTGTTGTTTAAAGAAATGTACCTTGCTGAGTCTTGTGTCTGGTGGGTCTGCTAATAAGAGATAAAAAAAAAAAAGAAAATCTGACATCACTTAATCCATGAAACAGAAAATTAGAATCAAATTTCAAACCTTAAACAATTCTAAAATTTTAATTGGAAATTGTTACCAGAACTAAGACAGGATTCTTCAGACCTTAGAACTTTAGAATTACTTAATTCCTAAGAAAAAAGGAATTAAGTAATTAGAACTCTAAGTTATATATATTCATTCATATTGTTGTTTTTTATATGCAATAGTTTAATTTTAAATGTTTTAGAGTTTAGAAATATCAGTTTATTTGTAAAGTCATACATTGGCATTTTATTTAGAGGAAAGGGAAAATAAATAAAACATTACTTACAAACATGTTGAGAGAATTAAAAATGAATGATAATAAATCGACAGTTTATTACCATCACTTTTAATTCTCTCCTCAACATGTTTGTAAGTAATGCCTTTTATTTATTTTCACTTTCTCTTTATTTTAATATATGCATGTTAAGCCTCCTTGACATTTTATTTCTTGGATGAATTTTGCTTTTAATATCCAAAATATATATATTTTTTTCCCATTGTATCTTTTTAGATAAAAAATTTTTTCTGAGACATATTGGTGTGAATGAAGCCTGTTCAGGCAGAAATTCACAAATAAAATATATTAGAGAATGTATTTCATTCTCACAAGTCTTTATTTTATTCATAGTAAATTCTTTTTTGTAATATAAACTTGAAAACAATATTTGATATTTAGTTAGCCAACTTCTTAAAATTTTGCATAAGAATTGATGAAATTGTACGATAATCTCAAGTTAAAATGAAAGTCACTAAAGGTTGATACCAGATATTTACTAGTGACTTCTCAAAACAACTGTGTTTCACTCTTTCATTAGTGATCATCAGTGGGAGAGTAGTCACCAGTAAACAACAAAGTCTCAATACGAATAGAAGTAGCAATAGGAAGAAATATGGCACCTCCACAAATCTAAAATAAAATCAATAAAAATGTATAAACTCACTAAAGGTTGATATTTATTAGTGACATCTCAAATCAGTTGTTTCACGCTTACTTAGTGATCATCAGTTGTTTTTAGTTTAGATTTGTGGAGATGCCATATTTCTTCCTATTGTTAAAATGAAAATGATTAAAAAAAAGTATTTTATTTGTTCAAAATTTAAGTTGTATATTTTGAGTTAACAATTATTAATATGAACTATTTTTCTCTTTTTAGGTGAAAATATTAGTGCCAAACAGTACTGCTGGAATGATAATAGGGAAAGGAGGCAATTACATTAAACAAATTAAAGAAGAAAGCGGTTCGTACGTGCAAATATCTCAGAAAGCCAAGGATCAAACACTTACAGAACGTTGCATTACTGTCATTGGTGAAATAGATAATAATCGGAATGCATGTGCCATGATCTTGGCCAAAATCCTGGAAGATCCTCAGAGTGGAAGTTGTCTCAATGTGAGTTATGCTGATGTCACTGGTCCAGTAGCCAATTTTAATCCTACAGGATCACCTTATGCAAATACTGGTCACGGTGGAGGAAACATGATCAATGGCAGTTTTTCATCGAATGGAAGTCTTAACAGTATGAGCCCAGGACTGGGCACATTTGGTGGTGCTGCAGGCACTCCCTTAGCAGGTCTTAACTTAAGTCTCAACCTGAATCCTATGGCTGCCGGTGGTCCCAGCCCGTCCCTAAATACTGCACAGTTAATTGAAAGTATCAAGGCAACCCTTCGAGGTAGTGGATATTCCGAACAAGCCACTGCAGAGATTACAGCTGCCATGACTACTTTAGCTAATTATGGAATTCTTGGACTAGGTTTAGGACTGGGTTCTGGGGCATTGCCTTCCAATATCAGTGGTAGTGCACCACCAGGCTTTGGAGGGTTAAATATAAATGTTGGGGGATCACCTGGGGGTCCAGGGGGACCAATAGGTGCCACTACCAACAGTGGGTTATTTGGGGGGCAACGGAGTTACAGCAATGGACACAACTCCCATTCCTCAAAGTAGTGGAATTCCTTCAAATAATGTTTTTGGTCCAATTGGTAGCGTAGCAAGTGGGGGCATGGGGTCACCTACAAATTCTAGACCTAGTGATCGCTATGGTGATGTTTATGATCCCTTTCGACGTAACTCTCCATCTTTGGGTTCCCCCGGAGCATCCAATGGTCTCCCAGTAAATAATAATTCATTTGGTCTTGGGACAAGTCCTGGCATGGTAGGGTTAAGAAAAAGCCCAACACCAAGTGATAAATCCAATGAAACCACTAAAATTGAAGTGGAAGTGGGTGAAAATATTGTAGGGGCCATTTTAGGACCTGGTGGTAAATCATTGGTAGAAATTCAGCACTTCAGTGGTGCTAATATTCAAATATCCAAGAAAGGAATATTTGCTCCAGGGACTCGTAATCGAATTGTGACTATAACTGGTACTCCGAATGCCATTAGCACTGCGCAGTATTTAATCGAGCAGCGAATCAGTGAGGAGGAAGCCAAGCGTGCTCGCCAAAACATGCTTGGTGTAATGCGCTAAAAAATCTGTTTCACCTGTCCAACTTAACACCCTCGTTTTTCAGTCTTGTGAGATCACTTTATTCATAGTGACTAACTGCCTTCCATAGTCATTTCAAAGCTGAACTGCATCTTACACAGTGTTTTCTGTTTCATACCATGGATAGGACACATTTTTCATTTTTCTCGTTTTCTTAGAATCTATATTTTATTTTTTCTACAGTATTCATGACAGCATTGATCCATTCAAAATTCTCTAGTCTACAGTTTTAAAATTGCTCATATCTCAATTATAGCCCCATTAGTTCGTTGAGCTCTCTTTAATCTTCTAACATATCTCACTTTTTTTGATTTGTTGATGTTAGCATGAAAACAACTGATTTTAGAGAGAGACAATAATAATTATAGTCTTTAACAGCTGTTTTAGAATTTCCTCTCAAGTAAATTAACTCTGCCAGCATTGCTTCGTTCCTCTTTTTGACTGTGCAACAACAACAACAACAACAACAACCCTTTCGTTTTCCTCAGCTTTGCTGGAATTGTAACAGAAGTTGTCTTGGGTTTTCTATTTATATAAAGTGATGCATTGAATTCACTTTGTTAAATCATTTACAGACTTAGTGTACAGAACATATGGTATATTGTATGGTATATTGTGATATTATTTAAGTCATATTTTTTTTCCATGTAGAACCTGAAGAAACTTCTTTTTTTTATTATTATTATTATTCTTATTTTACGTATTTTTTTTTTTTTCCTTTTCTTTTTTTGCTTTGGGATGTAAGGAAGCTTGTTATACGCATTCAGTCCCATTATTTCATTATAGAAGTGGTGAATGTTGGTCATTAGAATTTGTTGTTCATTTCTGAAGCATTAGGGAAATGTTTGGATTTTATGAGATTAGTGTTTATTTATTTTTTTTTTTTTCCTGTAACCATGAATTTTTGATGGTTGATTATGCATTTGTAACTTTGCTTTCAACACAAAAGTGGTTAATTTGTTTTTTTGTTTTCCCCCTGATACATCTGTTATATCTGAAACCCAATTGAGTTGATTTTTTTTTTTTTTAAAGAACTTGAGCTTGAAACAATGTTCTTTTGTTTATTTGCTTTGATGGCCATTTTGTATATACTATCACAGGTATTTCGCTCAACATTGTTCATTGTCGTACAGGGTCCTCATTGCCAGTCCATTCCTGCTATTAATTCAGGGCCTTTTTAGAAGATTCTTGCTGAAGAATTCTGTTGTATTTCTTTTTAAATCTTGTGTAAGTATAGTTGCTACTGGGCAGTCGTTTGAATATAGTCTCAGCTGGTTGTCTCAACAAAATTCGTTATGACCGTGATCGATGCATAATCATATACATTCTCTTCGTATTGGGAAACCTAGCTCATAAATTGCTCAAATGAAAGAACTATAGTATTACGATGTTGCTTTTTTTCGCTTTTAGGACATTTCAGTTCAATGTTTGCCCTTTTTTTTTTTCTTTCATTAACAAAAACCCTCGAGCACATTGTTTAGCAAATGGAGTTTCAGAAATGTTTCAAGTTTTGTTGCTTTTTATCAATGAATGGAAAATATATTTGCCAAAGAATGCAATGGAGAATATTCACTCATTTAGATTTAGTTTTGAATTTTGAAATCGTAGAAACAAAATAATGAAAGTGAAGTTTTATAATGATATTAATGGATTAAATGCTCATTGTGAAGAAAATGAAAGAGCAGTATAGAATTTCTAAAAAGGCTTGACTTGTTGTAAGGCATGCTAATGAGGAGGCTTTGTTATTCAAATTCAGGGTGAAATCATTCAGAGAGAAAAACGTGGTTGCACTGTAACAGATTTTGTTTGTTTTATTCTGTTTTCTTCATCTTGGGACAGATTTTGAAATCTGCTATATATTGTTAATCTAAAGCTATTGATAGCAACAAATTTGGGAAGAAATATCAACAGTAAGGGAGCAAAGTAATGGTGTTGTTAAATGAAAGAACGGTTAATGTTACTTGGAGTAATTCTTCACACAATTTGTTTTCTTCTAAATAAGATTAACAAGAATTAGTCAGAATGAAACAAATTTCTCTCCGTGTCGATGGCAAATTCTGAAGGTCCCTTGAGATCGTCAGTGAATTATTACATTATCAAACTTCACAGCAGGTACTTCCACATGTTGTCATGCTTCTCATTATATAACATTCATATTTTTTTTAAAAAAAATTCTATTTATAATCATACCAGTGAAACCATATTTTTTGTTTATTTTGAAACTAGATTCACAAAGAAATCTTAAACAGTTTTGCTTCTTCTTAGTTTTGTTTAATTTTTATTATTATTATTATTTATTCAAGTAAGGATCCATTTGTTTTCTGAGATTTATCTCAGTTCGTAATGAGAAAAGCTTCCTCTTAATCTACTTACTAAAACAAAGGAAATGCTTATTAAATTATGTGTATAATTCTATTAATTTTTTGTACAGTTTTAATTGATTCATCTGATGAGAGAGGAGAATAAGTTTTTGTATTGGAATTGCATTTGTGAGATGCTTTGTTGTTGACTGCTCACAATCATCTGTCATGTTTTACATTTTGAATGACAATTAAATTTTATAAAGTAAATTTGAGCTGTTGTTTTATAAGTAACCATTTGATGAGAGAATTTATTCATATTGAAATGGAAAGAAAAAATTGTATGTATGTGTATGGGGGGAAATGTCATTCTTAAAGGATAAACAAATTAAACCAATGATGTTAAGAAATGAAAAAAGTGATCGTTGTAATGACATGAAGAAAGAACTGTTTTATTGAGTTGGTCTTTATTTGAACTCAACCTATGAAGTCAGCAATTTTTATAAAAAAATATTTATATACAACTTAAAATTTTGAAAGAATTATGTCCCAATTATACTAACTTTTAGGAAAAAATGAATTATAACAAATTTAAACCCAATTGAAGATTAAATACTAATTTATTTTATTAATTACTTTAAATGGGAATTTTTTTTGTTTGTTTATTATTGAAATTTATTTACATATGTAAGTTGCAAAAAAATTGTAATATATATATAGAACTAGTTTTCCTTGTATATATTTATAAATATATATATATAAATATATAAATAATTTATTTTACAGTTTTTCTTCCAAATTGTCTTGTAACGCTTGACAAACATTTTGAATAGAAGTTCTATTTTGTAAATACATGCAATAATGATGACATTGCAGTGAAAGGGACAAGGGCTTGCTTTGTCACTGATAATAGCTGTGGATATATTTCTGGGAAAAAAATTAGTAATTAAGCCTTGTTAATTTTTGGAAAAACAAATGAATAATGCATCGTGAAATTTGGAAATGATGTTGGCTTCTATTTATTCTTTTTTTCTTCCTTTTTAAGATTCATTTCTATTTGGATCTCTGTTATTATATATATGATTTTTCTTTAGTTTGTTAAATAAAAATGAAATTTATACATTAAAATACAATGCCGATATCAACCTATTGAAATGCATCTAGTCACCCACCATTGTTAAAATATTAGCAATAAATTCTGTAGGAGATTGGAAACTTTTAAATGCAATTTGTGTATGTTTTGGCAAAAAAAATAATAATAATAATAATCGTCCAATCCCATCGGAAAGACTGTTTTTACTGGACTTCCATGAGACGAAGTTGAATACTACTATTCACTTGGTTAGAAAAAACAAACTCCATTCTATGAGTAAACATGTAGGTAGGTAGGTACAATCAAACCTCGGTTGTTTTGTAATTTTACCCAAATTCCTGATGGCAGTTAAATCCCTTGAAACAAAAACACACTCATGAAAAGGTCTCAGGGTAAATTTATTATTGTATTACATTCCTGCTGTTTCTGCTTACAGTATAAAAGAGCCGCCCAATATTTTCTCTGATGCTCAGTGTATTTCATCCTAGAAGGAGGGAGCAGCTGTTTCTGTGTTTTTAAATAAAAATTTGACCCTGTAAAATTTTGGAAATTTGACAGAAATATTTGCTGAGATATATATATTTATTTTATTTGCAAAATTTATTAAAAAAAAAAAGCAAAAAAAAAAAATAAAAATAAAAAAGTAAAATAATGTATTTGGTAATTAAAAACAAATAAATTGGATTTGAGGTTTTTGCATTGGAAGTGTTGGTGAATTTGACAAAGTTTTGGTTTATTTTTTTTTATTTTTTTTTTTTATTTTTCTTAATGTTGTGATAATTGTAATAGAAAACATCTGGATCTTCCCAAGACATCTTACTATTTGAAATCCTTTGGTATTCCTGCAAAACATTGTTACTAATAAATAGTATTTGCAGTCATATGAGCCTTCAGTGAAATGAATGTGATGTTAATGGATTGTATCATCAAACACAATCATAGGAGATATAAGTTAAGGAAAGTTTTCCTGTTGATAAACTACAATTAGAAGGAATAAACTACTTTATAAAACTTGATTAAGTGTTTCATCTATTACCACTCATAACTTCATTTTCAGTGTATTTATAATCCAAGAGGAATTGGAAGAAATATTTGATTAAAAAAAAAAGAAATCTTAAATTATAATTGATAAATAATTTTAAGTCCCTTAATTCTTGCTGAAATTTTAATAAGTAATTTATAAAAAGTGAAAAACTTGTGATTCAGTGTTGATATATAAAGACAGACTTCTGCCTGTCAGTGTATCTATCTACCAGGTCAGTCCTATTTGTTTTATTTTCTTTGAGAATATGAGAAGAGTTGCCTGTATTTTATCCCTTGGATCCTTGGGGTTTGTGAGGAAAACCAAAGGAAATCATTGAAAAAGTTCATTTTTAAAATCTGTCGGATGAAAATATTTATAATAATTAAAAAAAAAAAAAGAGATACATTTGATTTGAAGACTAAATAAGAATTAAGAGGAATTTTGAATTTTTCTTCCTAGGAAGAAAAGTTAGGTTAATAAGCAGAAATGAGTGTCTTCTGTTTATGTTGCAAATTTATTTGGCTATAAAAGGCTTTTAGTTTTTAAGAGGAGAGGGCCTTCTAATTACAAAACAGCATTTGTTACAAAGTAAGGAATTTGACCTTATTAAGGGTATGTGTAGACAGGTAAGAGAAAGTTCTAGGGTGTGCTGTTTGTCATTCATCCATGAAGATGGAAGTACATTAAGCCCTACTTGGGGATCAATTTAATGAATAGTTGAACCTCTAACAAAAAAATACAACCTTATTTTCATTAAGAATTCTACTGGACCTAAACATTTTATCATCGTTAATGTTTTGAGAGGAGGAAGGTGAAAAAATTAAAGCAGGTGATATCTTAAATTTTTGATATCTTAAATATTTCAGGCTACCTATCTTAATTATATATTTCACCAAAGCCCATATTAAAAATAAAATAAAAGGAAGATAATGTTATATGTAGATAATCCAAGTTATGTAAGAGTAACCTGCACTCTAGGCTTACGACTATCTATTACTGGCTTATATATAGCAAAGATTAGAGATCGTAAATCTTCTGCATTTCCAACTTGCTTGGGAACATTTATATGACGACACTAAAACGTGATTTACAAGGAAATGAAATTAAGTGTTGATAGTCACGATTCAGACGTTAAGGCCTGTTTCAATTGACAACTTTTTAAAAAATTAATAATTTAACATTCTAATCTCTCAAATTTTTTTTTAATCAAATGTGTTAATTCCAAAAATAAAAAATAAAATCAGGAATTCCTTTGACTGTAACTAAACTGAAAATAACCGGACTATTGAAAAGTTATTAGTACATCTCGTAGCCAGCCTTAAAAACTACTTCCTGAAGTCCATTTCCGACGAAAATGAACGGAAAACACTACAAAAAAATGTTACGCTAACCCTCCCCCCCAGTTATACGAAAGGGGTTTCTTCATCTTCTGGAACAATTTTAAAGGTTTAAACAATTAAAACGACGAAGTGGTTTTTGTAACATTTATTTTCGAAGGAAACGACAGATTAAAAAGTGCGGGGATAAGCAGGTATCTTTAAAATGGATAATTCCAGAAAAGAATAAAGAGGAAGACCTAGAAAATCACGGATTGAAGGTATTCAGAAGGTCATTTGCAAAAAGTGACAAAACTGAATGGCATGGAAATAAGTGATGCTATAAAACCGATTTCTATATTAATTGCCGTAGGAAAATTTAATTTCGAAATTAAATGGTGTCAATCACCAACACTGATTTGCCTTGTATAATTATTACTACCGCGAAATTTTGCATTTTTTTCTTTCAGATTTGAAGTAAATAAATGGTTTGTTTTTATTTTTAGTATGTAAACGGATTCAACTTTAAATGCATCAGAAGCAACTTTTATTAATGTGTGAAATCAACTTAAGTCGTTTGAAATTACACAACGACCTTCATATTAATAAATGTATAACATTGGTTTCGAGTTTACAGTAATTTTTTTTTTTCTCCATTTAAAAATTAACGAAGAACGTTCTGCCCTCCCAATTCCAACGTTTCTAAATTTTTAGAAAAGATTTTCAAGGTATTTACATTAATCATAATATGTAGGTTAAACAAAATAACCCCCTGCAGACGAGTTACTACATGACGTCACATATCGTCGGCCTCTGTTCTGACATTTCCTGTTCTATTGGCGAAATCCAAAGTAAAAATTTCGATTATGTAATTAAAGCAATAGAAATCAGCATTCATGTATTGATTAAAAGGTGAACAAAATACACCGGAAGCTACAAGTCAACGGATAACAGTATTATCAGTTCAGGATTGGGTTTGTTTTGTTGGCGGTAAAACACAGTACTGAATTCCCACAAGCTCTTCATGGGAAATAGAAATAGTTTCTACACACAACTGACGAATATTTTTATTAGGCTTAAAAAATGTTGGTCAGTTTGAAGTTAGTTTTAAGCTAAACTATAAATAAATAAAAAAAAACAGCACGTATGTATAGGGAAAGAAGCAGTCTGATTATGGGAGAAAAAAAAAAAACCTCATGATGACAATACTGAAAAATGAATACGTAAGTTCTCATGTAAAAATGAATTGTAGTCTTGGATTTTTCTTTTGAATTCTACATTGGACTATGCGAATCAAATTCCTTCGTTGTGGAGTCGGAATATTGGGGAATAATTTTCGATATCATAAATCCCCCCATACAAAATTTTAACGGTATTGATAAAAGTATCGTCTCCCATATTCTAGATTTTGAAGCTGAATTTCGTCGTTTTCATTTTACATACTGTTCAAAAAACACTTCACTACATATCTTACTTTCATCTATCAATAATAATGCTTGTAAGATGGCACCCAAAGGCTCTGCAAAACACAATATTTTAATAATTCTGGCCTTTCAGAACTATTTAGTAGTCTATTATATTATATAATATCTTTAGTCGAGAATTGGTGCAAACAATTTTTTTGGGGGGTGTGTGGAAACAAATCAAAATACTATTATTTCATTCGAAACCATAAGCTACTTTGGAGAAGGAAAATGTTAATAAATCGGTGCTTCATCTTTCTGTAGTTGCACCATCCAGTATTTGATGTGAATTAGTGGCGAGTCTAACATCTGAAAAGGCGCATTGACTTTTGGCTAAAAATAGTAAGCCTAACGTTTCTCCGATCTAAGATGTAGAAATTTTCTCTTTTAACATTGGATGAAGGTTTACTTGCGATTTCGGACTCAGAAAATTTCCCACAAGTTGAAAATTGATTTTCTTTATTTCATTAAGCAGTATTTTTATTTCCCGAAGAAGATAGTTAATATTTTACATACTATTTAAGAAATTCGGGAAATCAGTTTTAAATGATGCTTTTAAAACCTGCTATTTAAATTGACATCGAATATTGAAGAGATTAGCAAAATTGTTTTAACAGATGTGGCGTAAGGCTTAATTCATTAGGTGTATGAAAAAATAATTTTGAAAAATCAAACATGTATCATAACTCAGTGATGGTTGATTCTCATAAATGCGAGGGTGATTAAAAAAGTAACAGCAAATTGAAAATTTTGATGTATAAT
>JAFIDM010088478.1:4538-21242 GCA_023159025.1 Thereuonema tuberculata
TGACTTATCGTTCTTAGATAATTAACATGTAGGTTTTTCAAAATTAATAATCGTGAGAGATCAAAAGCTTTCTAAACTTAAGGACTCAGTCTTCAAATAAGTCGAAATCATACTTTACATTCATTGACTGAGGATACGAAATCTTATTATTCACTTGAACGTTTTTCTTCTCTGTTTGTCCCATTGTCTGTCTGTTTGCTCATCAGGATAAAAAGTCTGGACGGATTTTCTTAAAATTTGGTTGTAACGTATTTATAATTCAATTTAAAACGCAGTCACATTTATTTCTTTAAAAATATCCTTTGCTAAAACGGTTGAGTTTATTTATTTAAAATACGGCCGATTCATATTCACGGTCCAACTTAGAAACCTTTAGTCTCTACCCCACATTGACAATTGGGCCAGGAACGTTGCATGCTCAGCCCCTATTACACCATAGATAACTGTGTACACCTAATTTAATACAGGGTGGCCGGGAAGTTCTCGTACCCCTTGATATACAACCAAGAATTTCTTACAAAACAAGGAAGGCAGCATAAGGACATTGCAGCTATCCAGAAGGCATGTATAAGGACATGTCCTGTGTAATGATATTGCAGCTATCCAGAAGACATGTATAAGGACATGTCCTGTATAATGACATTGCAGCTATCCAGAAGGCCGCGACGGATAAGGTGAAGAGCATTCCAAAAGAAACTTTCTCAGACTGCTTCCAAAACCTTCAGAAACGATTGTAGCAGTGTATCAATTGCGGAAAGGAATACTTTGAAGGAAACAAGGACTGTTAGTTAATGAGTTGAATATTTTATTTTTTACAGTGCCAGTCCTGGAACTTCTATGATAAAGGTTGTAATAATAACATAATAGGAGGTACGGGAACTTCCCGGCCATCCTGTATATTGGTCAAAATATTAGGACAATTGTAATAAAAAGCAAGCATATCTCTTATTGGCAGAATCACAGTTAAGTGCAGTAGAATGAGTCATTTGAACACTTAAGAAGGTATTGTTGTACCGTGATGTCAAAACTATGCTGTAGATATCCTCCCATCAATCATTCAATCTCTAACTTTCTTAAGCAAAATAGGCTCAAGTTTGTGTAATTTTAGTAGAGAAATAAAATTCTGAAAGGATTGGTTTGGTTTCCAATATTTTCGAAAATTGATGTCGAAATCCCCTCACAAAAATGCTGAACTGATTTCTGTAAAATTTGCTATGATGCAAATAAACATTGTGATCAATTTAGAAATAACTGCTTCAACTTAAAATCTCATCATGATCATTTTAATCTGTGCCCTACCTTCCTAACCCGCAAACTTGACCTCCATCGTGGTTCAGCCTCATTATGTCATGGATAAACTTAACAATAAACAATTGACAATAAACTTAATAGCTAATGTTTAGCTGTTACGCTGTAAATTCATGAAATCTATTGTGCATGGGGCATCTTCAATAGTCCTGGACTGTTACGTACCTTTATCGATCAATAACAAATTCAGAAACATTGTTATCGAGACAATGTATTGAAATCACTGAAAAGCAATGTAAAAATCATCTAAGGCTACAAGAATGCACAAAATTGTATCGTAATGAAGATTCTAATGTAGGACAAGAGAACGCGCGTTGTGGTTTGTTTAAAATGATTTGATTAAAAAAAAATTAGCTCTATAAAGGCCTATTAGATTCTTACAAGGAAATTTCATCTAAATTTTAGTAATTATGGAGTCTGAAAATGTATAAAGGAAAAAGGTAATTGCTTGCTTTGCACTGCTGATATAAATCACATTCTACATTAAAGAAAAACAACAAAGAATTTATCTTCAATCTCGGAATAGTACGTAAACAAAATATTGCAGTTTTATTAACAAGTTTATTAATATTTTCTCAATAATGAAAATGTATTTTCGATTTTATAACTTCTGAAGAATTTCTGGAGACTTATATTTGAATCTTTTTTTTTAAATTTAAAAAGTTGCTAATGGATTAAAAAGGGACGAGTACAAAACTGTAAGGGAAACTTTTCGTTTGTCGCGATAATCAAGAAATATTTTTTGTTAGTTGATGCCCAATGTTTTTCATTACATCATCGTTTATGTCTTTTAAAGTATTATTGTATTTAAACAAGCATTTAGTCGTTGATCATCACGAAACAGTGTGGTTAAAATTCAACTTAGGTATAAATGGAAATAAATACATCACGGACTCTTTTGTCTTATTGTTGTTACTGTATTGTACTGTATATTCAGGTTACTGTAATTTTCATCACGTGGACCTGTCTTTCTAGTTAGCCTTGTTACAAGCGCAGTGCCTTTGTAATGGTCATTTATACAATCTTCAACTGAGACTGGTTGATTGAAACCTGAATATAAATGTATTTCTAACTCGTTACGGACTGCATATTATTAAGTAATAAAAGCATGACATTAAATGTAGATGGTATTTAATTGTCAATATGTGAAAAAGTTAAGATTTATTATAGTAAATTGTTAACCATAGTAAAATATGAAGTTGAAGAGCAAAATAATTTCAAAAATGTGAAAGTGAACTGTATTGTATGTGCTTAATAATAGTTGAGTTACATACACAGAAAAGCATTATTCCAGTCTTTAATTTCTAGGATTTAATAACAAATTTTATCCTTGAGGGTTTAGTTTTCATAACGTATAATTGGCACGCAAGCTTTTGAATATTAACATGGTAAGATCCAAAAATGGTTGTACCAAAAATCAGTGAATGTCACCTTTCAACATTTCTGCGTAATTTGTATTTATTTAGCAAGTCTTTTGGAGTGTATTGGTTGTTTTAGGTCTTTGAAGGTCATCTTCAATCCTAAGCAACAGCGAGATATCATTTGATAACAATCACCCATGAAAATTTTAGGTTTGCAAGACAATTAATTTGAGTTATCACCTCTAATGATTATAAATTTTGATGGATTTTTTCACTTGTTGTTCTTATCTCTCTACTTATTAATTCAGATATGGACCAAACTCAAGAAGGATCTTCTACATTAACCTACATGTAAAATTTCAGCTTCCTACGATCCAGAAGTTTTCAGTTCTCTTGAGCAGTGAAAAACACAGGGATAAACAGACATTAGTTTTCCTATTTAAAATTGCTTTCAAAGGCTATTTATGTATCGTCTCTGTATTAAGGAGCAGTAGAAACAGCACATAAACTAACAGTAGATATATAAGTACAAAGGTTACAAGACTAAATATTTTACATTATTTTATTTATCTCTTTATCAAATGAAATGTAACTTTCACCCTAACGTTGTTTCTTGTTTTTTTCTTTCTTAGGGATGGAAGAGGATTACCAGATGAATCTCTTCTTACAGCGATCATTGTATCTATTATCATTTTATGTAGTTGTTCTATTTGCTGTTTAATTGTATTGACTCTGTTAGTTTTTGTCGCCTTTGAAGTAAGTGGTAAAACCATGTCTATTCGATTACCCGGAAAATGAAAGGGTGGCTTGGGTTGGTAATTGAGATGATATGAGAACTTTAATCTTCCAATAAAATTTACTCTTGAAATTTCAGCTTAAACATTTAAATTTCATGTAAATTTCAGGAATATTATTGTTGTATATATTAACAAAATCTTACGAAGCAACTTCCCAAGGATCATGAAATAGAAATACTTTTAAATGAAAGTAGGCAACAAGAATTTTTTATATCTCATGGAATGATTCTACTGCGTCTTTAATAGAATCATTCATGCACATTACAAGCTCAGATAATCTGTACTATTTTGCTGCTGTCGTTTGTTTTCTGAAGTTAACGTCGCTAAATTTATTTGTCATTATTAACCTAGCATTTCTTAGTTACTTAATTGAGAAAAATGTTCTTTTCAAACATGTTCCATTACTAAACGGGGTAGCAGTGCGATGAGCGCCAGTGCATGGACGAATCCGCTTTCCTCCACCAAACTGTCTATCTGTATTCGTAGAGCGTAATGATATGACTAATATATTCGACTAATTAAAGACTAATTAAAATATTAAGGAAAATTCTTATCGGAGAATCGAAAATATTACTTTAATTTAGATGGATTTCAGTCAAGTCATTCTTACATGCCTTTAATGCTTTGTACTGATATCGAGTATTTCTAGTAGGTTAGTTAATATACATCTAATTTCCTATATTTATGTATTCGTTTATTCGGTGTAAAGTAGGACACTTCTTAATAAATCGTAACGAAAAGTTGAATGATAATTACAGGAGACATAGATTAGGTTTCTTATTCGTGATTGGATATACTTCATACTTCATATTTAATTTTGAAGCTTTTATTGTAAAAAAATAAATCAGACCCTCAATTTGCTGTGCAGTTTTATACCTAGGTCATAAAAGAATACAAAAGAGGATCGTGTCGCTAACCATGCTGTATATCTATATCTATATCTACTGTTGAAAATCTGAATTGTTATAAATGTTCGTTTATAAGTATAAAAATAATGCGGTGTTGTGAATTTTTTTATAATTTTTAATGCCTTATTCTTTTAATTATAAATTCAAACATTAACCTTTTAATAATGAATTTTAGTTATTGATTGATATGTTTTATTCATATTTTGAATACTTGGTGTGACGTGATATTACCAAGCATGATTAAGAGTTACACGATTTCCTTATAAGGCAAACTCTCTTTTTATGTTGGTGAAAGTAATTACAAATGATAAATAAGATAGCATCACAGGAATTGTCTAAAGTACGGCTAAATAAAGAAAAACATTCACTATCTTTATTTAATAGGAAATTTTATGCTATTGTACCAGGAGTGTATTGCTTGAGCTAACAACCCTACATATTGTCCTCGACAATAACATTTGCTGGCGTAGAGGAGGAATTAATAGAACTCGATTTTTTTAAATCAAAATATAAGACCTGAAAGACACTGAGCACTCACCAGCCTTAAAAAAAAAATTGTTTATTTATAAAGTCTCGAATCTTTTATTCCTCTTGATTTCTTTTCTAATATAAAGCTGTTATAGCTATTCGATTGCTATTCAGGGTTGTTTCCGACGTGCTGTACAGAAAATCAAAATCTTACAAATTCGGATAACTCATGTTTGAATCAACTAGCTGAAACTAATAAGGTTTAGTCAATTCTCGGAAACACATTATAAAATTTTCAGTGTAGCAACTCTTATAATTTTGCAGTCATATACTGGTATGACAAACTTTTCATTTATATTAATATTTTTCATTTGTTAATGAAAAACTGTCGGAAGTTTATTTCAATGATAACACTCGATGGTAATATATGAGCCCAGAATTCGTTGAAAAGTCAATTTATTTCTTCAGAAATAAAAATACACGTTGAACAACAACAACACCATGTTTTTCAAAACAACTGAGTAGCTCTGATAAACACACAAACAGAAAATTAATCAAATAGTGATGATGCCATCAAGCATTCTACGATATACAACAAATTCTTGAAGTCTTATTTAAAACGTTCAGCTACTTTCTGAACGTTCTAGATAAGTATAGAACAACTTAGCAGTACCTTTAAATCTTCTATAGTATCCAGTTACTTTCGGAACTTCCTAGATAACTGTAGAAAAATATTACAAGGAATAAAAGAACAAAGAAAATTGTTACAAATAGTAATTACAAGTTTAATAGAAAGAATATAGAATAAGCAATTTAAGTAAGAATTAAACAAGAATGTAAATATAAAAATGAGCCAGTATCATTGACTGCTGACTATTTTTCTCTGAAACGTCATTAACTCAACTTATCTTTTGCTTGTTTATTGAATCCTTTTTATTTTATTTGTCTTTTAGGTTTGTCTGTTAGATGAAGAAAAAGTATCATCTTACATTGTAACAGACTACTATACTAAATGTCTGTAGGATTAAACTCCACTGAATAAAGTTCATCGTAAGAATAGCTGTGTTTCCCCGATCGTCTTTTGTGGTTCCTGATAATTGAAATGAGAAAAAAGAACCGTTGGTTTTATATTATCCTTTCTAGACTAACTTGTGTCATGTTACAAAAAATTGTAAATTTAGTTTGAACTAGAGAGTAAAATAAACAATAACCTTGTTTCAAATGAAACTGGATGAAAATGTTTTTTTGCAATTTCTTAAGTTATTTTATGAAATATCTCAGCAATTTTAGAAAACTTAGTTGAATGATTACTTGATCGTTACTTAACTGATTACATGTAGCTAACTACAATAAAATAATAAGCTTATTTTAAATTTGCACAAATTCTTAATCATTGTTTGAGCAATGTCAAAATTTAGTTGAGCTGTGTTATTCATTTTCTATCTTTCTTATGAAGGCTCCCAACTGCACTAGAATATATACAACATTATCCTGATTCTATAGTAATGTAATGCGGATTATCCAGTCTTTTAGAACACAACTTTGAATACTTCTATTTCTGAACAGCTTCTTCCTAATATTTTTAGCGACCACGTAGGAAAGAGCTAGTACAACCGCCATGTTGTGTATGTATAAAATACCCTGCACAACCCAAGTAGTACCATCTATGAGGTTGACCTGGAGGTTTGGGGAAAAATCCGATTGTCAGTTCAATCCTTTTATCGTTGTAAGTGGCCGTTAATCGAGTTAGGAACATAGTGGTAATTGGAAAAAGCTTTTGGTCTAGCTATACTTAATCGACTATGCTGAGAAAGACTACGATACCGTCTAGGCCTGTAACCAAAATTTTCTTTCAGGAATGGGGGGGGGGGCTCTTTTCCTAGAAAAAGTGTCGTGTTATGGTCAGCCATAGTGAGAATATCAACACTCCCTATCTTTCTGTGGATGTCGTCATAGGCGAAATTTTTTCATTGATATGATTAGTTCCTTTGATTCCATCTCTCTCAGAGCGATTTTTCGTTGTTTAGATTTCGAAATGGGCTTCAGCCCCCCGAGCCCCTCCGCTTGGCTATGTGCCTGATACCGTCGAATATGGTCACTTATTTGGTTCGAAAATGGCCACTTAACTCAAAGTCGTCCCAATATTATAAAATGGAGGTCTAGACATAGTAAATAAACACAATGTATTTCCACTCGGAATGTTTGGGCGGCAACAACTTTCCTGCAATCCCATTTGTATAGTAATGGTGTACAAAGGAGGTCGTGTACTTGATTCTTGAATTACAAAAGCTTGAATAAATGAGTTTCGTGACTAATCAATAGTATGTCATTTTTAAAAATGCAACTGTTTGCTTGCAAATTATAAGGGGGCCCTTGGTTTTTAATTTACTACAAAATTATGAATTGATTTCTTTACATAGTTCTATAAATATCTATTCGGAGTTCAAGAGACTTTATAGAGATGAAAATTAGATAAACATTCTCAATAGCTGATCACACCATGTCCTAGCCTAAAATTATATCAGAACTTCCTTAAAGAACTTAAGGCCTAATTTCCAAAACCTGTTGTTCCTTAATTTTTTTCCTTTTTTTAAATGCGGTTAAACGATAAATACAACAACTCAAATTATGATATCAATTGAATAGAAAAAGTAGAAATTTCTCATTTTCTGTAATAAAAAATAAAATCGCATTACTTCTTTAAGTTGTCTAAATCGGATTAGTTTTAATCCTATCAAACCATACGAAAATTAAGGGATTAGTTAACAGGATTAATGCTCATTGTTTAAAACATCGACAATAATCCTTTGTTTAGTTTCTAATGTTTTTCTGTGGGAATTTTATCTCCTTCTCCCGCTCATTTCTCGATAAGGAAACATTAAGATAAAATTTCAAATATATATATAACTTGGATCTCACTAATTCTTAAATACACATCAAGTTTCAAAAAGTTCCATTCAGTGGTTCAATAGTTTTCAGAGTCACACTGATACACAAATCAACTAAGTTGATGAGCCCCATTTCCCAACGAAAATCGGCAAAACAGATAGATCCAATACGTAATTCGTTGAATATATAATTTTAACTACTTTTATTTATTTAAGTTATCTTATGTTTAATATATTTTCTTTACAATTACGCCTACTGTTTTTTTTTCATCAGTTGTGTTGTAGATTTTAGATTCTTTAATTTCCTAGGCATTTATTTGATTTATTTTTATTTATTTCGTACTATTTTCTATTTTGTTTTCGATTTAAATTTAATGTTTTTGTGTTTTATTTTATTTTAAGGTTTGTTGTTAGATTGTGTTATAGAGGTGGCGTCAGATATTTCAATTATTATATTTCATTACTATTAATATTGAATACAGTGGACTGCCATCAATATCTCTGTCCGTACCAAATTTTTTGTAACTTCCTTAATTATCTAATATCAATTCTGTGCTTAGGGCATTAATTTAGCATCAATTCTTGACTAGCTTCCCAAATGCCTTCTGTCCTTCAATATTCCATATAATCTCAGGGATATTCAACCTGCAAATGACATTTAGCAGAGAAGTCAAAAATATTTCTAGAAATAAGGATTTCCAAATGATACCAACATAACTCAAAAAAAGTATTAAAAGTCTCATAAGGACATTTAAAACAAAAACTGGCTGGTTTTAACCGGCAATAACATTGATCTGAAATTCCAACAATAATCAGTTATATCCTGCTTCTATCCTGCTTATTTAGGAAACAGATTCAACAAATCAGTCAGTCTGGGTGTCTGTCTTTTTCCACTAATAACTTTTGAACTAATGACTTTTCCGTACATTCTCATTTAAGAAACACAAACAATATCAATATTACATTTCGAATTTTTGCCAAGTGGGTCCTTGTCGAAAACTTAGGGCAGAAAGGTCTTGCAAATTCCCATAGAAAAGAATTAAAAGGGAATGTCTTAAGCAAAAGATATTAATAATGAATTAACAATCCTCTTTCTGTCTTTGCGAGCTGTAATATATTTACAATGAATTCGAGTCAAGCTATTTGGGGATTTAATATTGGGTCAGGGAAAAAGTTCGTGGCGTTTTTCCCGTTGAATCAACGGGAAAAACGTCACGAACGTTTTCCCTGACCCAATATTTCTTTATTATTCACTACATGGAAAAACCTGTACTGATTATATTCAGAAGATATAGTAGTTTAAAAACGAGTCGATACTTCATGATATCTTCACAATTTTCAAAATAGAAAATAAATCAAAAACATGGAATTTGTGGAATGTAGGTTTACAGTTCTTTTAGGAACTTCATGTCCTCTTAATGTTTTGATAATTTATTTAGAAACAACTTTCTGGACAATATTCTGGACAGAAGGAATGTAAATGAAAAATAGACGAGTAGCTATAAATTTCATTGGTCATAGAATCCTATTTGTACTTTTTCCGATATTGTTTCTATTAAAACAATAGACTTCATTTTCAAGAAAAGAGAAATGGGAATTGCTAAAGATCAAATCCACCCTCACTCTTAAGTGTTTGATACCACGAGAAATATGTACAAAGTTCAATTTTCAAAACTGCACAGAACTTCCATTCAAACTATTATGACAATGTTTTGTCATTGATTTTGCCTCATCGTATCACTATTAACAGCCTATTTTTATAAATAATTAAACTGAGAAGGTGATCCTTAGAACATCCTCATAAAGCAAGTCCAAATATGAGAAATGTTTCATTCGTTTCCTGAATTTGTATTTAACTCTTTCACTTTCTTTTCTTCTAGAAAACCTAGAATTATATCTTGTCATATACTAGGGTCTGTATATTTGGCAAAATTACAAGATGCACCCGTAGGATTCATCCATTCTTTTGAAGGAAAAAAAAGATAAAAAAACAAGGTAGAGGTAGTGATTAGTAAACCAATCACAGTGCTTCGCAACGGCTTCTGAGTCACTTTTACTTTAGAATAGACTGCACCGGGGTGGTCTAGAAAATGCTCGCGCGAGTCTCTTTGCGACCCGATACTATCTTACCACATCCCTATTTATACGGAATAATCGTCATTCTGAACTCAAACCTTGTTAATACACTGATTCCTAATAATGATTTTAAAAAAAATAAGTTATGAAACTGTGAAAAGATTTAAAATGGGGAGGAAAAAAATGAAGAATGAGAATTGCCCATGACAGGATCTAAGCCACGACCTTCGTATTATTAGCACGACGCCCTAACCAATTGAGCTAACAGGCCACCTACAACATTCAACATTCAGACCACCTACAACTGAGCTAATAGAAGCCGTTGCGAAGCATTGTGGGATATGTGTCCACAGGCAGACAAACCGGGGAGATAAGGCGTCTTTCAGAAAAAGAAGTGAAAAAGAAATCGCCAAATAAAATACGTTCACTGTACAATATTTTTTTATTTAAAAAACAATAATTTTGTTACATTATTATTTGAATAAACAGTAATAATCTACAATTCACTTACAGTCAATGTTCTGCCTTCATATAACAAAGGTTTTTTTTGGTAGGTTATTACTGTTTATTCAAAAAATCGTCTTCAGTTCACGAAGTCATTTAACTTGAAAAAGCAGATCGATACAAATGTCTCCGAAACATCGCTTGGGACTTGGAGTTATTATAGGAGGAATAAATACAACACTTTTATTAATGTATTATTACTGATTTTGGTAGGGCGAAATCACCCCTGACGAGTAGTTAAACCAGAATAGAATAATGACCTGAATTTATGATCTGAATTCGAATCCAGGAGTTGAGATGGATATATAGGATGTTAAGAAACTACGGGGACAAACCTTGGGGGTTGATTGTTGAACAAAAACGTCCTATGAACATATGTCCAGATATGCACAGTAAATTCACAATACTGACGTTTGGTATGATCTATCTGCAATCGTGCCCATCACAGCAGATGCTCGACATGATGGCCAAGAGTGGCAGTGCAAGCGTTGCAACGGACTGGCGAACCCTCTCCTAAATCCCAGATTCGTTTCGAACCAGCATTACAGGTGTCATTCAGTCGTTGTTTCAAAACTTGCACGTCACGAACCCAAATAACTTTAAATAAAAAAGCAAGATTTTAAGGAATGTAGGCTTGATGTTTTTTAGATACTTCTTGTCCACTTATTCTATTGATAATGTTTACAGAAAGCTTACTAGAATACTAGAAAAATACGTAGAACCATGCTCTCACTTTTTCAGATTGAAAGTATTTAAACAACATACTTCAGTTTAAAGAAAGAAAAACAGGAATTGTTACAGACAAAATCCTGCCAAAGTTTGAAGTGTTTGGTAAGGCAAGAAATATGTATATAGTTCTACTTCAAAAAATGTAAAAATATTCAAACTATTATGATAAAGTTTTTATCATTGATTTCATCTGAGTATGAAACTTAAAAGCTTTCTTCTGTAATAAGTAAACTAATAATTAACTGTGATCGTTGTCAAATATGCAAGAAACAATTCCAATATCAAGGAAAACAAATCGTTTTGAATTTCATGTAGTAAGTGCCAGAACTGCCGTTGAGATATATCCTAGATGTAGAAAACCAAGGCCCTACTAATTGGACTGATAATTTCGGTTCCAATTTTGGGACCGGCATGGAGGTTTCCTTTCTTTCCTTTAGGCTTAGCACGCATCTGCTTGGGTTGGAGCTCAAACCGCAAGAATGAAAGGAGAAAACAGGGGTCAAGTTAATTAGGGCACCTTCTATTTGCTGGAGGGTCTGAAAGTACCTCGAAAAATAAAACAGGATTCATCCTTTCTGAATTGAGAAGAGGGGGTCAACCCGCAGCCCATCATTGCGATACCGGAGGCATGGTTTCCCCCCCTCATTCCTGTGGTCAAGGTTGCTCATCTCAGCAGATGCGCGTGTGGGCTTAATTTCTCTTTCGCCTTGCACTTTCTTTTCTTCCAGTAGTCTGGGCCTTGTAACATATAAGGTTCTCTATAATTGGCCAAATTGACAGCTGCATCAAAGATTTTTTTCCATTCCTTTCACGTAATTAGATTAGATTAATTGAAAGTGGGTGGCATGACTGCCGAACACGTCGACCTGAAAGATCTTTTGTACTATTCCACGAAAAGAAGGAGAGAAAGACTGAGAAAGGATGGTGTGAGAAATGCAGGGGAAATGGGAGTACCCCGGGAAAGCCTGCCCAGCGCGCCTTTCAAGTAATAAAAACAAAAAGAAGTAAAAAGAAAACGCCAAACTAAACATGTTAACTGTAAAAATAATATTAGAGAATTAATAGGCATGGCAATTCGAATATTAATAAAATAACTGTAATGATAGGAAGATATCTCAAACATTTATTTCGTAAGATTTAAAAAATAAGCCTTTTGTTTTGTTGTTTATTTTTGAAATAAATATTCAAATAAATCCAAAAACCAATAACACCTAATCGCTATGTAGAGTTTTCTCAGGATGCACCTTTATCGTTTTCAATTCTGTGCTTTTAAAAATGAATGGCGTATTGTTATTTACAACCATTTCTATAAAAATCAGTTTTAATTTTAAAGCTTAGAATATTCTCATTTAATGTTCTTAATAAATTTCACGAGAAAATGAGAACTGTTTTACGACTTCAACAATGTATAGCGTTATATGTCCAATAGTGACAGCTTTGCCTTTTATTGTAAGTCATGGATCACGTGATATCTTATTTCAATTCAGAACGATTTACTAGGTGGTGATTCCCAGAGTATTTATGGACTTTTCACTAAATTGAGGCTGAAAACGGAAGATGTATTTAGATAATCGGTAATGAGCTATTTCATTTTTAAATTATTAACAACCAAATATTTTCTTTATGTTTCCAAATCTTAAAATACAGGGCGGCGTACATAAAACCGACCCCCAAAAGCGACCATACAATATTTACTTTGAAATCTATTGTAGCCCGGTTTTATGTGCGTCCTCACCCCCTGTACTTCTTCACTTCATATAAAATCACGATTAGGTTTTTTGAATCGTACGTAAAGAGATATGGTTAATGTACTCTTTTCTGACAAAAAATTGAAGCACTGTGAAGGAAACTGCGAAGTTTCGTCTAAATTGAACGAAGCTTCGTAAATTATGCTATTTGGGTAAAACTGCCGATTACGGATTACGGTTTTTTTTCCTCCATATGGCCGTTGTGGAACTATTTACGGAAACCGGAACCGGAAGTTGACCGTCACATGTTAGAAATCTAGTAGAAAAATCGAAGCCGAATGCAGAAAAAGGATCTCTGGCTAGAAGGAGCCACACTTAATATTTACAAAAGGTTAGGGTAGTTAATTGACTATTCGTTAATATGTTTTACCCAAAAAATTAGGCCTATCTTATGTGACGGCGTCTTTGTTTTGTGACGGATAAATTGTAATAATACCAGCGATGAGATCAATCATTAATATTAAAGGAAAGCCACTTGTTGCTTTGAGGACCCACAATCATTAAATCAGGAGAAATCCAATCATATTAATGAAAAGTAATTTTTTTCGGATAATTGCCATCATCATAAGACGATAAAAAAACCTTAATATTTACGAAAAGCGCCTTCTTACTAGAAGACTGAATCAACATTACAGCCACAAACAAATATTTCCGAAGCATCCGATTCATAAAAACTGCATTTTTCAGAAAATTTAAAAAAAAAAAAAAAAAAAATTTAGGCCTAACCTTTTAAACAAAATATGTTTTATTAAAAAGATAAATTACCTCTATTAATACAATAAATCCTGTTATCTTCGATGGTTTAATGTCTTGTAGGATCATTCTGTAACTTCAAAAACCACAAAAGAAATAAAAATAAGCAGCAGATACTTCCTCATGAAACGACAATTCCAAATTAACATAAAATTCACATACCCATTACCAAAAACATGAAAAAAAGACAAACTTGTTTTGAGAATCACGTGATGAACAACAACAACAACAACAACAGAATTATGTAATGTAATTCTCCGCGAAATCGTTTTCCGAAACCGAAACAAAGCAACTCCGCAGTGAATACCAACAAAGCATCCGATTGGGGCTACCGCATACGACATTTAAACCGCTATTTGAATAAGAGAATTGGAATTGATTCAAATTTCACAATGAAAAAATTACGTTTCATTGCATAGCACCATCGTTTTCCCTTTCTCAGAAATATGTTCAGTCACCTTTGGCTGCTATGTATGGTCACATAGCGTAGCATGGGATGAAACAAAGTCCTGATATTTTCTTGGATAGATAAGGGCAAGATAATGCCAAACTTACTGCAACAATTGCTCCAAACTTCGGATCTTCGAAGATAGATGCGATTGACATTTAGACTTTCCCTAATATAAAGATGGAGACAAGTATGAGAGCCTCGTTGCCAAGGAAGGCTTTGAAGTGCTTGGAGATTCTTCTGGTAAGTGTGGGCAGTCTGCGGATTTGGTTTACCCTGTTGAAAAATTGCTTCTGGTAGTGTGACACGAAGAACAAAACAAGTTGTAGGATTTTCTGCACGTATGACTGTCCATTAAATTAAGTTGAATCACTATGGAAGGGATGTGTTGTTTTAATAAATGGCTCCTCGCACACTTACACCAGCTGTAATGGCTATCTCTCTCGATAATATTGCCAGAATTTGAAAGCCATTCAATCCCTTCCATGAGCGAATGCGAAGATCATCCGCTATAATGTAGAATAGAAAATCATCACTATACACAATACGAAAGCATTGTCTCTCGAGCACACCGTCACTCCAAGAGATTCCACCGGTGATGTATTCTTAAAGACAGGCCTAATAAGGGGCAACGTGAATATAACCCAGAGTCTGCAATACGTCAGCAACGATGCTGATATGTAAAGATTGCTGTAAGCAGGATTCCACCTTCTAGAGAGATGTGGCAAGTCATGCTGTCGATGCAGATATGGCTTGTCTCACAACAAGCCGATTATCTTTAGCATGGGCACTGTTGATCGATCACCTTGCGAATACGGAGCAAATCGTCTGTTTCTTGGAGTCCTACGTTGTGGCCTCACTCCCATTTTTGCATTTGCTCATATGGTCTTCGACCATATCGTCTGAGAATTCTAAACTGATGTGAGTACAACAGTTCCACGAAACAGAAATTGTCTAGTAATATCCTGATGGCCGGTATATGAATCACTAGATGGGCACTAGATGGTTATTCATGGGTTGATCATCACATTTATCGATAATTAATCTTTAATCATTTGCTATCTAGTGGGAAGATAGTTGCAAATGGAATTTCATTCAAATTGAACACCTCCTTCACGGTACGAATTATTTTTTCAAGAAGTTTCCTTTCTAAGTTGATTAGAAAAAATCAATGAATTTAATATCTATTTTAGGTAAATGAAACTGTCTTGACAGCTAATTATTGCATTGTATTATCTCCATTGATTTGAATTTCACATTTAATTACAAATACTTACTTGCGTAAAACTTTACATTTTTTTTTTTTTTTTTTTTGCTTTTAGTCATCCAGGATACGAATATGGGGAATCGCATTCCTTCGTTATGAGAGGAAGAGGGTTCTATTATTTGTGTATCATTCAGGTCGAGTCATCGTCTTGGTTTTCGGCTTTTGTTTTTTAGTGGTTTTCTTGTACATTTTCCTTAAGGTGAGGGTAGAAGTAATTTTGATATTTTTTTTCTATGTCGGAAGAAGTAACCTTAAAACTTTTATAATTAGGAATTTCCAATTCAGAAACACTAACTTTTACCAATTTACTAATTTTGAAATTCAAGCTATTGCGCCAGATATGTATAAAATTTAAACTAAAGAATAACTGTGTTACTTTTCGATAACATTGGTTTAAATAATTTGTTCGTTCACAAAATGATGTACGGGTATTACAAAAATTATCCTAACAGTTTTGTTTCGATTCAATTTAAAATTAAATGATTTTATATATCATATATATATCTGTTTCTTTTATTAAATTTGAATTTTTTTTTAACTTGAAAAAATTATTGCTAATTGCTAACTGTAGACCATAAACCCCTACGGAGTCTGCATACCAATTTTCAGCGAAATGCGAGTCGATTTTGGACAACCTCTTTGTTTGTCTCCCTACAATTAATAAAAACTTATGTTAAAATTAGGGTTAGTTAAGGGTGACATTAAAATAAATAGTATGAACTACAAAGCAAAGAGGTTTTATCAATACGGAATAAAGTTAAAGCTATAAACTCATAAACCGCTAAAATATAAACATAATTAGCAGATCTAGAAGGTAGTTCCTTTAGAATGTTCTGGTTCTTGCTTGGAATGTAAATAGGGATTTTTTTTTTTTATTTATTTTCTTAGATTTCAAAATACTGCTGTCTTTATCTGTAAAAACAGAAGGCTGAATTTAATAAAGTAACAGAGGCATTTATGGAGAAATAAAAACACAAATACCATAATATTTTTACTTCCTACGATTGCAGGAAGTAAAGCAGAGTTTCAAGAACTCTGGATGTAATTATACCACTAGTAATCTTTCATCGTTTTCGGGTTTTAAAGAAAGAATTGATGCGAGGGCTATAAACAAAGTAGTGGCAACATTGATAGAACGCAATATTTAATGAACTAACACCTACAATTGCATTACATTCCTTCAATATAATCACCCGCAGACTCTATTACCTTTTGCCAAATGTCAGGAAGCCGAAGGGGACCGTTGGCAATGCGGTTGTCTGTTGTTGACAGCGACGGAACGCTCTACTGCGTACAGATGCCACGTCGTAAGAATAACACCCTCGTAGTCGTATGCCACAATCAGCATAACCTTCACCCGACTAGGTTCCTGTAGAATTTTCTGTGGACGCCAAACTCGGTGACGATTGGCGCTTTAATTCATATTGATTGTGGCATACGACTACGAGG
>JAFIDM010088478.1:21342-36196 GCA_023159025.1 Thereuonema tuberculata
GCATGCGAGTCTTGGCAACCCCTTATTTTACATGAAATGTTTTGGGTTGGATTTCATTTCTTTTTGTAAGATGAGATCTGATAACTTTTTAACAGTGAAAGCGTTATGAGCATGTGAGTTTCTTTTTTTATGTTGGTGAACTTTATGTGAGTTTCTTTTTTAACTCTCTTTTTTATGTTGGTGAAAGTAATTACAAATGATAAATAAGATAGCATCACAGGAATTGTCTAAAGTACGGCTAAATAAAGAAAAACATTCACTATCTTTATTTAATAGGAAATTTTATGCTATTGTACCAGGAGTGTATTGCTTGAGCTAACAACCCTACATATTGTCCTCGACAATAACATTTGCTGGCATAGAGGAGGAATTAATAGAACTCGATTTTTTTAAATCAAAATATAAGACCTGAAAGACACTGGGCACTCACCAGCCTTAAAAAAAAATTGTTTATTTATAAAGTCTCGAATCTTTTCTTCCTCTTGATTTCTTTTCTAATATAAAGCTGTTATAGCTATTCGATTGCTATTCAGGGTTGTTTCCGACGTGCTGTACAGAAAATCAAAATCTTACAAATTCGGATAACTCATGTCTGAATCAACTAGCTGAAACTAATAAGGTTTAGTCAATTCTCGGAAACACATTACAAAATTTTCAGTGTAGCAACTCTTATAATTTTGCAGTCATATACTGGTATGACAAACTTTTCATTCATATTAATATTTTTCATTTGTTAATGAAAAACTGTCGGAAGTTTATTTCAATGATAAAACTCGATGGTAATGTATGAGCCCAGAATTCGTTGAAAAGTCAATTTATTTCTTCAGAAATAAAAATACACGTTGAACAACAACAACACCATGTTTTTCAAAACAACTGAGTAGCTCTGATAAACACACAAACAAGAAATTTATCAAATAGTGATGATGCCATCAAGCATTCTACGATATACAACAAATTCTTGAAGTCTTATTTAAAACTTTCAGCTACTTTCTGAACGTTCTAGATAAGTATAGAACAACTTAGCAGTACATTTAAATCTTCTATAGTATCCAGTTACTTTCGGAACTTCCTAGATAACTGTAGAAAAATATTACAAGGAATAAAAGAACAAAGAAAATTGTTACAAATAGTAATTACAAGTTTAATAGAAAGAATATAGAATAAGCAATTTAAGTAAGAATTAAACAAGAATGTAAATATAAAAATGAGCCAGTATCATTGACTGCTGACTATTTTTCTCTGGAACTGCATTAACTCAACTTATCTTTTGCTTGTTTATTGAATCCTTTTTATTTTATTTGTCTTTTAGGTTTGTCTGTTAGATGAAGAAAAAAATATCTTCTTACATTGTAACAGACTACTATACTAAATGTCGGTAGGATTAAACTCCACTGAATAAAGTTCATCATAAGAATAGCTGTGTTTCCCCGATCGTCTTTTGTGGTTCCTGATAATTGAAATGAGAAAAAAGGACCGTTGGTTTTATATTATCCTTTCTAGACTAACTTGTGTCATGTTACAAAAAATTGTAAATTTAGTTTGAACTAGAGAGTAAAATAAACAATAACCTTGTTTCAAATGAAACTGGATGAAAATGTTTTTTTGCAATTTCTTAAGTTATTTTATGAAATATCTCAGCAATTTTAGAAAACTTGGTTGAATGATTACTTGATCGTTACTTAACTGATTACATGTAGCTAACTACAATAAAATAATAAGCTTATTTTAAATTTGCACAAATTCTTAATCATTGTTTGAGCAATGTCAAAATTTAGTTGAGCTGTGTTATTCATTTTCTATCTTTCTTATGAAGGCTCCCAACTGCACTAGAATATATACAACATTACCCTGATTCTATAGTAATGTAATGCGGATTAACCAGTCTTTTAGAACACAACTATGAATACTTCTATTTCTGAACAGCTTCTTCCTAATATTTTTAGCGACCACGTAGGAAAGAGCTAGTACAACCGCCATGTTGTATAAAATACCCTGCACAACTCAAGTAGTACCATCTATGAGGTTGCCCTGGAGGTTTGGGGAAAAATCCGATTGTCAGTTCAATCCATTTATCGTTGTAAGTGGCCGTTAATCGAGTTAGGAACATAGTGGTAATTGGAAAAAAGCTTTTGGTCTAGCTATACTTAATCGACTATGCTGAGAAGGACTACGATACCGTCTAGGCCTATAACCAAAATTTTCTTTCAGGAATGGGGGGGGGGTCTCTTTTCCTAGAAAAAGTGTCGTGTTATGGTCAGCCATAGTGAGAATATCAACACTCCCTATCTTTCTGTGGATGTCGTCATAGGCGAAATTTTTTCATTAATATGATTAGTTCCTTTGATTCCATCTCTCTCAGAGCGATTTTTCGTTGTTTAGATTTCGAAATGGGCTTCAGCCCCCCGAGCCCCTCCGCCTGGCTATGTGCCTGATACCGTCGTTCCGAATATGGTCACTTATTTGGTTCGAAGATGGCCACTTAACTCAAAGTCGTCCCAATATTATAAAATAGAGGTCTAGACATAGTAAATAAACACAATGTATTTCCACTCGGAATGTTTGGGCGGCAACAACTTTCCTGCAATCCCATTTGTATAGTAATGGTGTACAAAGGAGGTCGTGTACTTGATTCTTGAATTACAAAAGCTTGAATAAATGAGTTTCGTGACTAATCAATAGTATGTCATTTTTAAAAATGCAACTGTTTGCTTGCAAACTGTACGGGGTCCCTTGGTTTTGTATTTACTACAAAATTATGAATTGATTTCTTTACATAGTTCTATAAATATCTATTCGGAGTTCAAGAGACTTTATAGAGATGAAAATTAGATATACATTCTCAATAGCTGATCACACCATGTCCTAGCCTAAAATTATATCAGAATTTCCTTAAAGAACTTAAGGCCTAATTTCCAAAACCTGTTGTTCCTTAATTTTTTTCCTTTTTTTAGATGCGGTTAAACGATAAATACAACAACTCAAATTATGATATCAATTGAATAGAAAAAGTAGAAATTTCTCATTTTCTGTAATAAAAAAATAAAATCGCATTACTTCTTTAAGTTGTTTAAATCGGATTAGTTTTAATCCTATCAAACCATACGAAAATTAAGGGATTATATAACAGGATAAATGCTCATTGTTTAAAACATCGACAATAATCCTTTGTTTAGTTTCTAATGTTTTTCTGTAGGAATTTTATCTCCTTCTCCCGCTCATTTCTCGATAAGGAAACATTAAGATAAAATTTCAAATTTATATATAACTTGGATCTCACTAATTCTTAAATACACATCAAGTTTCAAAAAGTTCCATTCAGTGGTTCAATAGTTTTTCAGAGACACACTGATATACAAATCAACTAAGTTGATGAGCCCCATTTCCCTACGAAAATAGGCAAAACAGATAGATCTAATACGTAATTAGTTGAATATGTAATTTTAATTACTGGTATTTATTTAAGTTGTCTTATGTTTAATATATTTTCTTTACAATTAGGCCTACTGTTTTTTTTCATCAGTTCTGATGTAGATTTTAGATTCTTTAATTTCCTAGGCATTTATTTGATTTATTTTTATTTATTTCATACTATTTTCTATTTTGTTTTTGATTTAAATTTAATGTTTGGGTTTTGTTTTATTTTAAGGTTTGTTGTTAGATTGGGTAAAAAGATTCAGATATTTCAATTATTATATTTCATTAATATTATAGGAGGAATAAATACAACACTTTTATTAATGTATTATTACTGATTTTGGTATAGCGAATTACCAAATCATCCCTGACGAGTAGTTAAACTAGAATGATGACCTGAATTTATGATCTGAATTCGAATCCAGGAGTGGAGATGGATACATAGGGTGTTAAGAAATTACGGGGACAAACCTCGGGGGTTGATTGCTGAAAATACAAGGAACAAAAAGGTCGTATAAACATATGTCCAGATATGCACAGTAAATTCACAATACTGACGTTTAGTATGGTCTACCTACACTCGTCCCTATTACAGCAGATGCTCGAAGTGATGGCCAAGAGTGGCAGTGCAAGCGTTGCAACGGACTGGCGAACCCTCTCCTAAATCCCAGATTCGTTTCGAACCAGCATTACAGGTGTCATTCAGTTGTTGTTCCAAAACCTGCACGTCACGAACCCAAATAAGTTTTAATAAAAAGCAAGATTTTAAGGCTTAATGTTTTTTAGATACTTCTTGTCCTCTTATTCTATTGATAATATTTACAGAAACCTTACTAGAATACTAGAAAAATACATAGAACCATGCTCTCACTTTTTCAGATTGAAAGTTTAAAGAAAGAAAAACAGGAATTGTTAAAGACAAAATCCTGCCAAAGTTTGAAGTGTTTGGTAAGGCAAGAAATATGTATACAGTTCTACTTCAAAAAATGTAGAAATTTCCATTCAAACTATTATGATAAAGTTTTTATCATTGATTTCATCTGAGTATGAAACTTAAAAGCTTTCTTCTGTAATAAGTAAACTAATAATTAACTGTGATCGTTGTCAAATATGCAAGAAATAATTCCAATATCAAGGAAAACAAATCTTTCTGAATTTCATATAGTAACTGCCAGTACTGCCGTTGACATATATCCTAGATGTAGAAAACCAAGGGCCTACTAATTGTACTGATAATATCGGTTCCAATTCTGGGACAGGCATAGATGTTTCATTTCTTTCCTTTAGCCTTAGCGCGCATCTGCTTGGGTTGGAGCTCAAACCGCAAGAATGAAAGGAGAAAACAGGGGTCAAGTTAATTAGGGCACCCTCTATTTGCTGGAGGGTCTGAAAGCACCTCGAAAAATAAAACAGGATTCATCCTTTCTGAATTGAGAAGAAGGGGTTAAACCGCAGCCCATCATTGCGATACCGGAGGTTTTCCCGCAGGTTTTCACGTCACATGGTTTTCCCGTCTCATTCCTGTGGTCAACGTTGCTCATCTCAGCAGATGCGCGTGTGGGCTTAATTTCTCTTTGGTCTTGCACTTTGTTTTCTTCCAGTAGTCTAGGCCTTGTAACATATTAGGTTCTGCACAATTGGCCAAATTGACAGCTGCATCAAAGGATTTTTTTCCATTATTTCAAGTAATAAAAACAAAAAGAAGTAAAAAAGAAAGCGCCAAACTAAACAAGTTAACTGTAAAAATAATATTAGGGAATTAATAGGGCATGGCAATTCGAATATTAATAAAATAACTGTAATGATAGGAAGATATCTCAAACATTTATTACGTAGCATTTAAAAAATAAAGTCTTTTATTTTGTTGTTTATTTTAGAAATAAATATTCAAATAAATCCAAAAACCAATAACACCTAATGACTCTGTAGAGTTTTCTCAGGATGCACCTTTATCGTTTTCAATTCTGTGCTTTTAAAAATGAATGGCGTATTGTTATTTACAACCATTTCTATAAAAATCAGTTTTAATTTTAAAGCTTAGAGTATTCTCATTTAATGTTCTTAATAAATTTCACGAGAAAATGAGAACTGTTTTACGACTTCAACAATCTATAGCGTTATATGGCCAATAGTGACAGCTTTGCCTTTCATTGCAAGTCATGGATCACGTGATGTCTTATTTCAATTCAGAACGATTTACTAGGTGGTGATTCCCAGAGTATTTATGGACTTTTCACTAAATTGAGGCTGAAAACGGAAGATGTATTTAGATAATCGGTAATGAGCTATTTCATTTTTAAATTATTAACAACCAAATATTTTCTTTATGTTTCCAATTCTTAAAATACAGGGCGGCGTACATAAAACCGACCCCCAAAAGCGACCATACAATATTTACTTTGAAATCTATTGTAGCCCGGTTTTATGTGCGTCCTCACCCCCTGTACTTCTTCACTTCATATAAAATCACGATTAGGTTTTTTGAATCGTACGTAAAGAGATATGGTTAATGTACTCTTTTCTGACAAAAAATTGAAGCACTGTGAAGGAAACTGCGAAGTTTCGTCTAAATTGAACGAAGCTTCGTAAATTATGCTATTTGGGTAAAACTGCCGATTACGGATTACGGTTTTTTTTCCTCCATATGGCCGTTGTGGAACTATTTCCGGAAACCGGAACCAGAAATTGACCGTCACATGTTAGAAATCTAGTAGAAAAATCGAAGCCGAATGCAGAAAAAGGATCTCTGGCTAGAAGGAGCCACACTTAATATTTACAAAAGGTTAGGGTAGTTAATTGACTATTCGTTAATATGTTTTACCCAAAAAATTAGGCCTATCTTATGTGATGGCGTCTTTGTTTTGTGACGGATAAATTGTAATAATACCAGCGATGAGATCAAGCATTAATATTAAAGGACCCACAATCATTAAATCAGGAGAAATCCAATCATATTAATGAAAAGTAATTTTTTTCGGATAATTGCCATCATCATAAGACGATAAAAAAACCTTAATATTTACGAAAAGCGCCTTCTTACTAGAAGACTGAATCAACATTACAGCCACAAACAAATATTTCCGAAGCATCCGATTCATAAAAACTGCATTTTTCAGAAAATTTAAAAAAAAAAAAAAAAAAAATTTAGGCCTAACCTTTTAAACAAAATATGTTTTATTAAAAAGATAAATTACCTCTATTAATACAATAAATCCTGTTATCTTCGATGGTTTAATGTCTTGTAGGATCATTCTGTAACTTCAAAAACCACAAAAGAAATAAAAATAAGCAGCAGATACTTCCTCATGAAACGACAATTCCAAATTAACATAAAATTCACATACCCATTACCAAAAACATGAAAAAAAGACAAACTTGTTTTGAGAATCACGTGATGAACAACAACAACAACAACAACAGAATTATGTAATGTAATTCTCCGCGAAATCGTTTTCCGAAACCGAAACAAAGCAACTCCGCAGTGAATACCAACAAAGCATCCGATTGGGGCTACCGCATACGACATTTAAACCGCTATTTGAATAAGAGAATTGGAATTGATTCAAATTTCACAATGAAAAAATTACGTTTCATTGCATAGCACCATCGTTTTCCCTTTCTCAGAAATATGTTCAGTCACCTTTGGCTGCTATGTATGGTCACATAGCGTAGCATGGGATGAAACAAAGTCCTGATATTTTCTTGGATAGATAAGGGCAAGAAAATGCCAAACTTACTGCAACAATTGCTCCAAACTTCGGATCTTCGAAGATAGATGCGATTGACATTTAGACTTTCCCTAATATATAGATGGAGACAAGTATGAGAGCCTCGTTACCAAGGAAGGCTTTGAAGTGCTTGGAGATTCTTCTGGTAAGTGTGGGCAGTCTGCGGATTTGGTTTACCCTGTTGAAAAATTGCTTCTGGTAGTGTGACACGAAGAACAAAACAAGTTGTAGGATTTTCTGCACATATGGCTGTCTATTAAATTAAGTTGAATCACTATGGAAGGGATGTGTTGTTTTAATAAATGGCTCCTCACTTACACCAGCTGTAATGGCTATCTCTCTCGATAATATTGCCAGAATTTGAAAGCCATTCAATCCCTTCCATGAGCGAATGCGAAGATCATCCACTATAATGTAGAATAGAAAATCATTACTAAACACAATACGAAAGCATTGTCTCTCGAGCACACCGTCACTCCAAGAGATTCCTCCGGTGATGTATTCTTAAAGACAGGCCTAATAAGGGGCAACGTGAATATAACCCAGAGTCTGCAATTCGTCAGCAACGATGCTGATATGTAGAGATTCCTGTAAGCAGGATTCCACCTACTAGAGAGATGTGGCAAGTGATGCTGTCGATGCAGATATGGCTTGTCTCACAACAAGCCGATTGTCTTTAGCATGGGTACTGTTGATCGATCACCTTGCGAATACGGAGCAAATCGTCTGTTTCTCGGAGTCCTACGTTGTGACCTCACTCCCATTTTTGCATTTGCTCATATGGTCTTCGACCATATCGTCTGAGAATTCTAAACTGATGTGAATACAACAGTTCCACGAAACAGAAATTGTCTAGGAATATCCTGATGGCCGGTATATGAATCACTAGATGGGCACTAGATGGTTAGTCATGGGTTGATCATCACATTTATTGATAATTAATTTTTAATCATTTGCATATCTAGTGGGAAAATAGTTGCAAACGGAATTTCATTCAAATTGAACTCCTTCATGGTACGAATTATTTTATGAAGAAGTTTCCATTCTAAGTTGATTAGAAAAATCAATGAATTTAATATCTATTTTAGGTAAATGAAACTTTCTTGACAGCTAATTATTGCATTTTATTATCTCCATTGATTTGAATTTCACATTTAATTACAAATATTTACTTGCGTAAAACTTTACATTTTTTTTTTTTTGCTTTTAGTCGTTCAGGATACGAATATGGGGAATCGCATTCCTTCGTTATGAGAGGAAGAGGGTTCTATAATATGCATATCATTCAGGGAGTCATCGTCTCGGTCATCGTTTTTGTTTTTCTTGTGGTTTTCTTGTACATTTTCCTTAAGGTGAGGGTAGCAGTAATTTTGATATTTTTTTTCTATGTCGAAAGAAGTAACCTTAAAACTTTTATAATTAGGAATTTCCAATTCAGAAACACTAACTTTTATCAAATTTTGAAATTTAAGCTATTGCGCCAGATATGTATAAAAATTAAACTAAAGAATAACTGTGTTACTTTTCGATAATATTGGTTTAAATAATTTGTTCGTTCACAAAATGATGTACGGGTATTACAAAAATTATCCTAACAGTTTTGTTTCGATTCAATTTAAAATTAAATGATTTTATGTATATATATGTATTGCTTTTATTAAATTTGAAATTTTTATTGTTACTTGAAAAAATTATTGATAATTGCTACTGTAGACCATACGCCCTCTACGGAGTCTGCATACCAATTTTCAGCGAAATCTGAGTCGATTTTGGGACAACCTCTTTGTTTGTCTACCTACAATTAATAAAAACTATGTTAAAATTAGGGTTAGTTAAGGGTGACATTAAAATAAATAGTACTAACTACAAAGCAAAGAGGTTTTCTCAAATCGGAATAAATTTAAAGCTATAAACTCATAAACCACTAAAATATAAACATAATTAGCAGATCTAGAAGGTAGTTCCTTTAGACTGTTCTGTTTCTTGATTGGAATGTAAATAGAGAATTTTTTTTTTTTTTTTTTTTTTTTTTTTAGATTTCAAAATACATTACTGCTATCTTTATCTGTAAAAACAAAATGGTTGAATTTAATAAAGTAACAGAGGCATTTATGGAGAAATAAAAACACAAATATCGTAAAATTTGTACTTCCTAAAAATGCAGTTTCAAGAACCCTCGATGTATTATATACCACTAGTTATTTATCGGTTTTTAAAGAAAAAATTGATATAATCCAACTCATTACCTTAAATGAATTAATGAAACTGGAACAAAAAAGACATAAACACCTCTGCTCTCTGTTTTATTACAAACAAATGGCTGAACCATGGAATTTAATAAAGTAATAAAGGCGGAAAACATCACAGATTGTTACTAAGAATTTAACTGAAAGTACAGTATGTGTATTGTACGCCGTTAATCTCTTATTTGATTTTTTAAAGAAATAATTGATAAACTGTAATCCAACTAATTAAATTATATGAATTAATAAAAGGTAAACACAGAAGAGCAAGTATCTATTTCAGAGTGTGTCAATTCTGGCACCTCCGTACATAACAGCCTAGATTGTAAATAATCCTTTTCATGATTGCACATAAGTTACTCTTCCAGAATTCGGTAATGCTTATTTATGAGGATAAAGCCATTACAGTTTACATATATGCAAAAAGAAGGAAACTTTTTACCTTAAAAATTAAAAGCAAATTAGTCTCTGTAATCTCTGACTTTTCTTTCCTCACAGGAAATCCGATGGCCTGTTCTGGTCCAAATTTAACTTCCGGTAAAGAAAAACGATCGTCCTTTAAATAGATTGGTTTAAACATAGGATTCATCTGGAAGTTAGTAGCAAGAAAAAAATTTAAGGCTCTAGTTCCTAGATTGTGTAGACCAACATCTACATCTCTGACGTTACAGGAACAAAATATTTTAACATAGTTCATATTAAAGCGACTTTAAATTTAAATGGACAAAATCCTTCACACACTAATCTTCTTCGTACCAATGTATAGGTTGACACTCCAGTTTAAATATTAGGACAATATTAAAGAAATATAAATTTCTCGGATTCGGGAAAAAAAGGAAAAAAGGTAATATCGTACAAAGATGAACAGCATGGTTGGATTCCAACCACGCTGTTCATCTTTGTACGATATTACCGTTTTTTTCTGTGCCTATGAATAATATTGCTTCTCAACACTTACCGTATTTTTAGTCTTAATTTTAAAATTCCTTTAATAGTGTTTCCACCATATCATTTCTTAGAATATCAATTGCTTTTCATCTAATGGATTTTTTTTTCTTTTCTTTTGTTAACTATGAATCAATGAAACAGATACTTCTTTAGAAATTTTTACAGCGAACTATAAATAATCTGGGATAATCCCTAATCTGACATAGCTAAGAATCAGAAGCCGGATTACCGATCATAAAAGTTTTTGCTAAACAATTATTAATCCGGGTAAACCTCTAATCAGTACAGATCAGATCACAACCCGATTATTCATTAATATATTTATTTGTAAATTATTAATCAAACTCTTAATAACGTGGAGAAATCGATAATCTAAGGATTCCGAATTACTTATAGATAATCGTTAATTAGCCTATTAGAAATCTTTAGTATGTTTTAAGCTATGTTGTAACCGAATTTTAATACAATTTACTGTATTTTTGTTAGATGAGTAAAGATTTTGATGAGATGGCAGAAAAGCATGACAAGTTTTGGGAACAACATGAACCGCATAAACCAGAAATTATCGTTGACTTTCCAATTGGAGAACATAATTGACTCATCAAGGCTCAAAATAGATGCCTACAGTGAAAATTCAACTTTTTGTGTTTAGCCTAAACTGTTTCATTCCAAATTCTAAAGAAATCCCATTGAGAAGGAATAAAAAAACCCTTATTGCCTTAAAACATTAATGTATCTGTGAAATGAAGATAACCAATTGTAGTAAGAAATAAAAATATTTTCCAGACGAAGTATATATTTTTATTTAAAGCAAATATCTGAAATTAAATAATTTTCTCTTATGATAAGGACTATGGCTTCAGATTTGATGGAAAAGGAGAAATTCAATGAAATGTTCATCCAAGCTCAATTCGATTCTTTTTGCCAAAATTCAACTTTTCCAGCGTTTATCCTAACCTAATTCAATCCAAAAATCTAAAGAAATCTCAGAGAGAAAGAATAAAAACAAAGTCTTATTGTCTTGAAATAATTAATGTTCCTGACAAAAGGAAATATCCAATTGCAATAATAAATAAAAATATTTTTAAAGTTCTCTTATATATATTTTTATTTCTAGCAAATATCTGAAATTAAATAATTTTCTCTTATGTTAATCGTATTATATAAATAGCAATAAAAAGTAATTCATTAGGTACTTTGAACCTATTTTTCAGTAATATTTTTAATCGACAGTCTCTTTTCCACAAAATGGCATTCAAGTTTCCAGATGATGTATATGAAAACGGAAATGTAATACAAGCACAATAACAACTACATTTCTTTTAGTTATCATTTAAACCAGCGTTTCCCAACCTTTTTAGTTGTGCGGACCACCAACTTTGTAAAAAAAATACTTTGAGGCCCAACAGCCAAATATACAAGTAAAAAATATAAACACACAAACACAAATAGACATCTATATACCTATGACGAGTATATGTATATATATATAATGTGCTCATATGTCAATAATTAGTAAAACATACTGAACAAGAAGGATTAGAAAATAATTTTTTACAAAGAAAAGAACTTTATTGTAGTCACTTAGCTGTCACAAATGTAAACAAAACTCAAAAACAAGTGGTCAAAGTTAAAAAAACTCAGTGGGATTTTTGGCATTGTTTGTCCCCCAAGAGAGAGTCAATATCTGGATTAAAATTGGATAGTTTTAGCCTCAAATCACTCAACATTCAATTTATTTCTGTATTTAATTGTCAAAAAAAGTAAAGTTGAAAAGACTCGTTCACAAAGATAGGTTTCGAAAACCTGCGAAGCTCCGATAATATTTATCTTGGTGCCGTGCCGGCGTGGCCGAGCGGTCTAGACTGCGGTATGCCTTTGCGGCCAGGGTGCCGGTACCCGGGTTCGAATCCCGGTCGTGGCATGGATGTTCCCTTCTTCTTCTGTTTCTCCTTCTGTCCGTTCCAGCGGATGCCACTTGTTGCTGCCTCCTGTGGCATACCCTGGGCAACGCTTCGTCGGTTAAAGGCATCATCTCTCTCCCCTTGTTGTTGGCCTAAAGAAAGACGATTAATGTAGGAGCCCGGGCATTTGTAAAAAAAAAAAAATATTTACCTTGGCTTATACTCTCCACCAGCGTCCAAGGTCCAGTACCAGGCTGCCCGCGGCCCACAAGTGGGCCGCGGTCCATGGGTTGGGAACCGCTGATTTAAACAAATACAAACGATAATAGGCACCATATCCGAAGTATCAATTAAAATAACGTAAGTACCACTGAGTTCACAAAAGAATAACAGATGGATGTGGCAATTACTAATGGATTTATCATTCCAGGTATCTCAGTGACATCTATTCCATAAAACTAAACTGCTGTAACTATACGTGAATAAATTTAGGAATAATGAATTTTAAGTATTATTGCAGTTCTAACATTATACATATTATTAGTAATCTATAATATAAAAGTGTAATTTGTGTATGTATGTATGTATGTATGTATGTATGTCTCTGTAACAAATCTTCCCAACCTTATAGAAACTTCAAATTTGGTATGAGGATAGGTTCCATAATGTAGTCAATGTAAAAATTATAAAAAATGTCCTGAGGGGGAGTGGGAAATGACCATCAACTGTCTGTCTGCAACAAGCAAAACGCTTCCTAAATTTGAAGACAGCACAGTCTCCCACGATGTTCATTCATTTTCTTCATTTACTTTTTTATTTTCACACTAGATGGCAGGGGGTGGCGCTTCGCTCCTGATCAATGAAGTCATACTTTCTCAAAGGTTACTCATATCTCGGAAACGGTTTGTGCTAGAAACATGAACTGTGACATCAGAGTTCTTTGTCTATATCAAAAACACCCGTATTCGACGTATTTTCAATATTGGCGTACTAGCGGGTGTAAAAGGTGTGGGGAGGACAACTTTCTTGAAAGCGCCACACCAGCAACTCGAGGCGAGAATTGGAATCACAAAAAATATTGTTAGCATATTAACGCGTGTGTCTTCTAAACATATTGAAGGAATTTGAGGCCACGACACATTCGAACAATAAAATAAAATTTATAAACAAAAATAAAACAAATTACATAAACACTAGTATTTTCTGAGTGATCGACCAGATTGTCCCAAAATCGACGATTTTGGCCCAACTCGGATTTCGCTGAAAATTAGTATTAAGACTCCGTAGGGGGTGTATGGTCTACAGTAGCAATTAGAAGTGTGCCCTTACCTATATTTCTCGGATTCCAACCACGCTATTCATCCTTGTTCGATATTATCTTTTTTTTCTGTGCCCATGAATAATATCGCTTCTCAACACTTACCTTATTTTTAGTCTTAATTTTAAATTTCCTTTAATTGTTTTTCCACTATATCTTTTTCTTTGAATTTCAATTGCTTTTTATCTAATCGATTTTTTTTCTTTTCTTTTGTTACCTGATCAATCGATGAAAGAGATACTTCTTTAGAAATTTTTACAGTCAACTATAAATAATCTGGCATAATTCCTAATCTGATATAGCTAAGAATCTGAAGACGGATTACCGATCATAAAAGTTTTTAGTAAACAATTATTAATTCGGGTAAACGTCTAATCAGTACAGATCAGATCACAACCCGATTATTGATTAATATATTTATTATTAAATTATTAATTAAACTCTTAATGTGGAGAAATCGATAATCTAAGGATTCCGAATTATTTATAGATAATCTTTAATTAGTCTATTAGAAATCTTTAATATGTTTTAAGACATGTTGTAACTGAATTTTAATATAATTTACTGTATTTTTTTTTAAATGAGCAAGCACTTTGATGAGGAGGTAGAAAAGCAACACAAGTTTACGGAAGAACATAAACCGCATAAACCATAAATTATCATTGATTTTCCATCTCGAGAAAATTATTGACTCATCAAGGCTCAAAATAGATGCCTACAGCCAAAATTCAACTTTTTGTGTTTAGCCTAGCCTGTTTCAAGCCAAAAAATTGTAGTAGCAACGCCTTCTGTAATGGTCTGTTTTTATTGAGTAATATTTAATGTTTAAGTCAGTTTGATCAAACAATTTTAATTGTTTAGTGAGTTTAACAATGCATGGGATTATAAGGCAGATAGTGGCAGTGTTGATTTGCATTCTGACGAAGTGGACCACGTGACATTGTATTTCTTTTCGAATCTATTTAGTTCTACTAGTGATATTGAGGTTTTTCCATTGAAATTCGCTTATTGGAGGTTGTGCTCGAAGGATGCCTCAAGAAAAAGGGTTTGCTTACAAAGATATATATTTGTTTTCACTATTTATTTCAATGTGAATTTTCAGAATACACTATTTTTCAAGCTAATCTACCGGCTGACTTGAATCAACCCATTATTGATGTCCTGGCAGTCTAAGCCTTAAAAATAAAGCTGCCTGACCGAATAATATAATGAAACGTTTTCTTTGCAAGCTCAGTAGTTAAATATATTTTTTTAAACCTGTATCTAAGCCCAGATGGCTACATTAATTTTTCAAAA
>JAFIDM010088479.1:0-10039 GCA_023159025.1 Thereuonema tuberculata
TCAATGTTGTGAAGGCCATAACTCGGAAATGAAGCATTTCCGGACATATGTTGTAATGAACTATTTTGATTGTCTACATGTGGGAAATACATACCTGAAATTATGCCGTGTATTTTTGAAACACCCTGTATAAGGTCTCAGTTTAAAAACATACTGATATCTTTTTTACTATGAAATATAGTTGACTGTAGTGTTAGGGTCCACGAGGAAACCGTTCCAACATTACTATATTATCTAATTCCTCCATCTAGTAGTAATAAAATAATTAATAAATTTAAATAATCATTAATTTTTGGTAATATATTTTAAACTTACATGGTGTAACCATATCAAAATCATCTCCTTCATAAACTGTAGGCTGTGGTTTTGCTGTAGAATCTAGTAATAAAATAATTAATAAATTTAAATAATTATTAATTTTTGGTAATATATTTGAAACTTACATGGTGTAACCATATCAAAATCATCTCCTTCATAAACTGTAGGATGTGGTTTTGCTGTAGAAGACAAAAATTAATTTCCATCATGTATGTTGAAAATGATTATTTTAAACATTGTGTTCTTCCTACATCCAAAATTTAATCTTATTTAATCTTGGAATATTTTAAATATGCACAGAAACCCATAATTCAATCATAGTAATAAATATCATAAGGAGCTTTTAATAGTAGACTTTAATAATAAATACTATAAACTTATGTGTTTCGGAAAAAATTGCTTTCCACTTTCAAAGTATTTATACTTATATAAATATTATATAAAATAGGAATTTTCAAGATGTAAGAATGTCAACGACATGAAAATTTACGTATGAGATACATTATTTAGCTGTAAATCCTTAACAATTCAGAACGTGATAAAATTATTTAGCTATAATACATTTGGCACTTCCACCATGTTGTCTTTGCTGGGGAAACCCATGGTTTGAAAATTTTACATAATAATAATAGGAGTTGTAAAAAAGACTGATAAATGGACTGATAATTACATTAAGAAAGCATTTTAATAATATCAATTGCATGTCATTGGTATTTTAAAGAAAACCATTATATCAATGAAGACTATGGAAAAACTTCTAATATCTCCAGTTAGGTATTACACAATGGGCACATTAAACCAAGTGAAAGATACCAGGGAAAACTCTAGTGAAAAGGTTTCTAAATCTTAAGTCAGGAATATTGTTTTTATCAGTGAATCAGAATATTCTTAATACACGTAAATGTATCAGAAAAAAAACTTTCTTTTACGAATCATATATACGAAAACTAAACTTTTATTGTAAGAAAATGAGATGCTGTCCTTAAAGTAGCACATGTACAATATTTTTCTACTAAGTCATCCTAACGACAGAAGCATTTGTCACAAAGTTTGATCAGTTTGCCTATGCCACCCACACAAAAGTCATGACCCTACTATTGTAGCCACTTTTTTGTATCATATTGGAGTTCTTCATTGCATGAGAAACGTCGACCTGAACCTGCTCATAAACATATGAAAGCCATTGCGAGCCAAAAGTGGGCTATATGGTGGATGCTCTATAATTTCGCAATGGAAACGAGCAGCAAATTCTGTTTGCTCCGTGAAACAAGTGGTCGGACATTGTCATGAAGGAGGATCACGCAGTTATTGAGAAGATCAAGGTGTTGCAATTTCGTAAAGGTTTAATAGATAAATTATTCAAACGCACTTCCATTTTGAAGTGAAGAGCCCACCTCCAATGACACACCTGAGAAAAGCTATGCAAACTTCTTATCCGATATTTTAACAACAGCCGGGATTATGGCAAACTCAGAAATTTAATGTAATTTTTTGCTGTTGTAGTTTTTATTTCTGATCGAGCTACGTTCATATAAAGGACAGGATGTTTAACAGAAGGCACATAACGAGAGAAGTTCAAGTACATAAATAAAAGTAGCTCCTCAAAAATAATACAGAGAAAAAAGGACTTTTCTAATCCTCAAGCAATCATTTGTTTAAATATAATATTATGGGCCATAAAAAATGTTATTTTCGTAGATGAACTACAGGGAAAGAAAAATGGAAATTTTTTACAAATTTTAATAAAAACAACAAGTGGTATTTTATATTTTTTTGATTTTGTTTCAATTTTCTGTTAAAAACATTGATTGGTAAATAATTAATTATAGCAAATGTTAACTATCGTAGTTACCTAAACAGCAATACTATTTATTTAAAATAATTAAATTTCGGAGGAAAGAATTAGTTTTACTCTATATAATAGTAACATTTACGACCAATAATGAGTCTAGAAAAATAATTGCTACTCCATTTCAGATTACATGAGGAGATTATCTTCATATGTCTTATTGCTTCTACAGTTAGAAAGTCAACATATCCTTTGTACTGTTGTCCACTGAGGAAAAGATCTTTTTAGTGAAGCATTATTTCCCTCATACGGAAGACGAAGGCATAATGGTCCAAGTTTACGGTTAGCGTGTAGGAAGTTTACAGAACCCATCGATTAGACTTCAGAACACTGGTGAGACTTCGGAAGCTTGCGTAGTCTCGATGTACTCAGGCATGTGACATCACTGTACTGATGTAGTTTTAAATTTAGAACTGTCTGTATGCGTTTCGAAGTTCACGGACAAACGTTTCGGATAATCTTAAATATTGTATTTTCTTTTCGACAATTTTCTCAAAAAAAAACAGGAATTAATTATAGGCTATTTAAAAACAGGAAATTAAAAAAAAGCTTTTATAAAAACTTTAAAAGATAATTAAATTTGATGCCGTTTTATGAAGGATTTTTAAATGTATCAAGTTAAATGTTTATTTTTTTATGAAAAAAGAAACCCACATAAAATTCGTTTATTATTATTTTATAAACCAATAAATGCAGAATTATGGTTTTAATATAAGAATTATATCTATCTGAAATAGCTTTGTCTTTATGTTTACGTTTGACTATAGAACAAATGGTCGCTTGTTGCTTCATCGGTTTTTACATGTCATTCATTTCTTTTAATCTTTGTCGTTCTCCACCTCGAAATATTGGAGCGGCTACTTTCGACAAATGTGATAAGACTACGGTTTATGAGGAACACGGAAGTAGTCCACTACAATCTAATTAGGAAAACATTTTGGAGAGCGTAGTGTGCTTCTGTAGCTGCGAGGAATACGTCTCGGATTTCCGAAAACAGTGGGACACCAACGACAATCACGAACGTGTTTTCAAATATGATACATTTTGCAATCACCACACTGAAGGAAGTGCCTTAAATCTGAATATAAATCGACGGTTACTTCAAACAAGTCAATATAATTTTGTGCTAAAGCATAAATTTAAGGGCGATCCATAATAATAAAAAATTTCAAAAATAATAAAAAACAGGAAGTACAATAACAAAAAAAGTTATGAAAACAATTAAAAAACTTTAGGAAAATAATGGCCGCGCGGTTGACGATGCCGCTAAGACACTGGCCTCTCACCGGGTTTCGTTGATGGTGGCAGCCACAGCGCTGGGCAGGTTCTCCCCTTTCCCCTGCATTTCTCACACCTTCCTTTCTCAGTCTTTCTCTCCATCTGTCCTTCTTTCTGTGGGATAGCACGCCTTTTGATTTGGCAGAAGCGGAATCAGAGTTAGTTTCTGGATTTAATATTGAGTATAGAAGCGGAGAATAGATCTTTCAGGTCGCGGTGCTTGGCTGTCAAGCCACCCCCGCTCACCACATTACATTATATTAGGAAAATAAAAAGAGAAAAAAAAACACAAAAAAACCATGCGGACATTGAGAAGAAAAGAATAATTCTGAATTAACAACAGAATATTTTGAAAATTAAAAGAAGAAAATATAAATCGCACATGCTTCACGAGAGATTATTTAAATCTTCAGAATTTTTTAGGTGCATTTGTAAATGAAATATAGAAAAGAAATAAAAGGTTTGCAGTTGCCAGAATTGCCTGAGTCAGGACCTTAATGCTTTTGGGGGTGTTCTTATATGTAATCACAACATGTCCTTCATTTTCAGTACTTAAATTAATAGCTATAATGTAGTTACAAAATGTAAGGTTCTTAATGTTTTCGTTGCCAATATATGTGATATTAAACTTACGTGGTATAACGAATATTTGAAAAGGATAGCTTCTTTGACTGTATGTTGAACATATCACTAATTCATTATTATTTTCCATCTGAATATTTTTTATTTTTAATGTGCATTTTTTGTTGGTTAATTTATAAGTCTCATCATTTTCCAGAATTGATCCCTGATCAGTTGACCAAGCGCACTTTCTCTTTGGCTTGAGTGGACATTTCAGTTTAACATCATTTCCTTCTTCGACATAAATATATTCTACTTCCAGTTCAGGCGCTGTAAGCAGATAAGAAAAAAATGAAAACCTAAACAAACAAAAAATAAATCCTTGGTTATTATTTTTAAACATTCATTTTAATTATATGTAAACATGCTGAGATTTACCAGAGAAACGTAATTGGAAATGTTGAGGTTAACGAACGCACAGGTAACTAATCATGAATTTTCACTGTATCTTGTGATGGATGATTGTCATTTTTATCAGTTCAGATTGAATTGTGATGAAATAATTGATCGACTATAATCCTCGCACTACTAAATGGATGTATTGTGATTACATCAGCAAAATTTTTGTTTATAAAAGCAGTAATACCAACCCTCGAAAATCACACTCGCAAACTCGCAATTTGCGAATAGAAATTAGGCGCTAAGAGTGGAAAAAATCATCTCGCAAATCGGTTTTTTCCTAAATTCAAAACCTTGGCTGCTGTGCTAATTCAAATTCACCGGGATGTGAACTCCCGCGAGGGGTATTTCATGATGAAAGTTTCCTCTACCCTTCACCAACCACCATTCGTCAATTTATAGGTAGGTGATGTGCAAGGACGTATATATAATGATAGGTCGCGAAGCCAAATTTTATATACCTACCGATCGGGCGGGTTCCGCTGCTAGTATATATATGAAATTTTGCCTTCCCCCCCTCCCGTTAATTAGCTAGCGAGTGTAAATTTCCATTTGCGAGTTGGTTTAGGCACGAATTTTCGAGGGTTGGTAATACCATACATTTGTAACTACAACATTATTTTGTTTAATAAGCTTCTCGAATTATGACAATGCATTGTAAGCCTATGGTTTTGTATTTTTTATTATTACCACTGTTCAAAATCACAAATTAAAACTAACATTTCGATACCAACAGCATTTATTTTTTTTTCTTCCTCCCATCATAATACAGGGTAGAATTCCCTCCAGGATTTCGAAGGTCTGTAGCTCACAGACAAACTCGCCCACAGGGACGAGGTGTAGTAGAGAAAAGAGTTTTTAACGTAGCTCAAAGATGTTCGATATGCCCTCCTCTGGTAACTCGACAGACGTCAATTCTGTAATGTAGCTCTTGCTACACAAGTTGCATCATATCGAGTCAGGAACCGCAGCCTCGATTCTTCGTTGAAGCTCTGGTAAATCACGTGCTGAAGGGGGCACGTAAATTTTATCTTTAACATATCCCCAGAGGAAAAAGTCACATGGAGTGAGGTCGGGTGAACTGACAGGAATGAGTGCGTAGTCTTCATTAGAGGTACGTCCAATCCAACGGAGAGGTAAAGTGTTAATGAGGTGACGGCAAACGTCCAAATGAAAATGTTAAGGAGCTCCGTCTGTTGCAAAATGAAATTGTCACTATCCTCATGTAACTGAGGCAATAGCCATTGCCATAACATGTCTAACAAGTAAACAAAACCATTTATACTTTTCTCGGCAAAGAAAAATGATCTGTACACTTTTCCGAGTTGAAATTGCAAACACATTAATCAAGATTAATCTTAAAACACATTCATCTTGGGGTGAATCACTGATATGTTCATTTAACTGTTGCACGAGGATTGCTGTACCTCAAATACGGACATTACTGCGATTGACCTTGTCAGATAAGTGGAAGCATGCCTTATTACTGAACTTAACCTTATCTCTCGCCTCCTGTAGATGTTCTTGAAATTGCTAACAAAATTCATGACGGAGATTGATATCTTCAGGAGTGAGAGCCTGAGCCAGCTGCAATCGGCATAGTTTTTTTTTAAGGCAAGTCTTTTGCGTAGAATGCGCCAAACAGTCACGGGAGACATTTGTAATTCTCGGTGGCGTGACATGTTGATTTTTGAGGACTCCTGATAAAGGATTCTCGTACGCGATCCACAGTCTCTGGCCTGCCGGTGCCTTTTGCGGCACACAAACAATAAGTTTCCTCGAATTTACTATACCAGTCTCTTATGGTTTTTCCGTCAGTGCTTCTGTATGATACTTGGTTCTAAAATCACGCTGCACTCTTACAATTGACTGGGTTTTAGCGAGTTGCAAAACACAAAATGATTTCTGTTCGACTGAAAACCCATATTTCCAAACTACCGCCTTCTAGTGGAGAAACGCATAACTAAGCCACGGCATGTGACAAAAGAAAACTTGATTATTTACTCTGTTCATTATCATGCTCTCGTCCCTGCGGACGAGTTTGTGTGTGAGCTGCAGACCTCCAAAATACCGGATGGAATTCTGAAACATCCTGCATTGATAAACTCAGTCCTTCCTTCCTTAGGGGCCTTCTCCCACAGGGAGGTTGGCGATCAGCATGTACCACAGATCTCTATCTCTTGAAACATGTATGATGTCCTGAGCATTAAGTCCAGTCCACTCACGCAGGTCATCCATCCATCTTCTTCTTCTTCTCCCAACGCTTCTCTTCCCTTCTATCTTTCCCTCAAGTGTCAATTTAGGTATCTCATATTTGACATCTCTCTGTATGTGCCCACAATAGGCAAGTTTTCTTTGGTGTATAAGTTTGATGATAATTCTCTTGTAGTTAGCAAGATGAAGTACTCTTTCATTTGATGTCCTGCTGGTCCAACTTATCTTTAACATTCTTCTTAATGACCACATTTCAAATGCCTCTAATCTTTGTTTAATTCCCTTTTTGAGAGTCCATGATTCACATCCGTATAAAAGAATTGGCCAAATATAACATTTCCACACCCTTTTCCTTATTCCAAGGTTGAGTTTCTTTTGGCATAATACTGATTTCATTTCATTAAATTTTAATTTTGCTTGTATAATTCTGTTTTTTATATCTTTATCTTGGTCATTATCTGAATAAAAATACCTACTCAGGTAGCGAAAGTTATTGACTTGTTCTAAATCTCTGCCATCACATTTAATTTTCATTTGGATCTGGGTTTTGTTGATGCACATTGTTTTTGTCTTTTTTGTATTCAACTTGAGTCCCATTTCCTTGCTTTTATTAACAATTGCATTAATGAGGTTTTGGAGGTCTGTGGAAGATGTTGCTATCAGCACGGTATCGTCAGCATATCTTAAATTATTTATTGTTACTCCGTTTATTTTGATTCCCTCCTTCTGCTCCTCTAATGCCTCTTTTGTCAATATCTCAGAGTATAGATTATATAAAATTGGAGAAAGGACACAACCCTGCCGTACACCTTTCTTTATCTGTATCCAATTAGTTTGTTCATCTCCCACTTGAACTCTAGTCTTTTGGTTCCAATAAGCATCTTGTATTATTCGTATGTCCTTTGTGTCTATTCCTGTTTTCATAAGTATTTCCATTAGAAGATCATGTTTGATATTGTCAAAGGCTTTTTCGTAGTCAATAAAGCAAAGGTAGAGTGGGATATTCATTTCTATTGATTTTTCCGCTATTTGTGTCAGGGAGAAGATTGCTTCTCTTGTTCCAACTCCACATCTGAATCCAAACTGAGTGTTGCCAATTCTGCTATTTACTTTTGCATATATTCTGTTATGAATAATCTTCAATAATAGCTTACTTATATGATTGATTAAGCTCAAGGTTCTGTGTTCCGTAGGTTTTTGGGTTTTGGGTTTTTTGGGTATGGGTATAATTATTGATGTGTTCATTTCCTCAGGTGCTTTTCCAGTCTCATAGATAATGTTTAACAAATGGGTAATTTCCTTAATTCCTTCCTCGTCCAGATGCTTTATCAGTTCAATTGGTAATTCATCTGGACCTGTTGCTTTGTTGTCCTTCATATATTTAAGTGCATATCTCACTTCCTCCTTCAATATCTCTGGGCCTTCTGCATCTGCAATAGAGGTATTGATGCTCCTCTGGTCATTGTAGAGCTCTTGGATATATTCCTCCCAAACCTCTTTTATCTCGTTGGTGTCTGCTGTAACTTTCCCATCCTTGGTTTGAATACATCCAGACTTGCTTGGGTATTTACAGGTCATTTCTCTTATTTTTTTGTGAAGTTCTCTGTCATTATGGCTTTTTTGCAGTTGTTCTATTTCTTCACACTTAGTTGTTAACCATTCTTCTTTTGCTCTTACAATTTCATTTTGGATCTTTTTGTGTATTTCTTTGTATCTCTGTATGTTTTTGTTCTTATATGATTTACGTTCATCCATGAGGGCAAAGATATCTTCATTCATCCAAGGTTTATTAGTTTGTTTGGCTTTAAATCCAACAATTTTTTCAGCTGTTTCTGTTATGATGGTTTTCATGTGCCTCCATTGGTCATCGACCTCCTCTATCCTTTCATTTCGGTGTTCTTTATTAAATCTTTGTTTCACTTCAGTTTGAAATTTTGTAGCTACATCCTTGTTCTTGAGTTTCACGGTATCAAGTTTTTTATATTTTGTTTTCTTTTTAATTGTTTTTAATTTCATCCTGATTTTAGTTGTCAGAAGGTTATGGTCTGATCCACAATCTGCACCTGGGTATGTTTTTGTTCTAATTATCGTGTTCCTGAATCTTTTGTTGATTAGTATAAAATCTATTTGATTTCTTATTATATTAGTACTATTGTCAGCTGGTGAAGTCCAAGTATATAGTCTTCTAGCTGGTTGTTGACACCATGTGTTTGTTATCATTAAGTTGTGTTGACTGCAAAATTCAATCAGTTTCTCTCCACGATCATTTCTTGTTCCAAGACCAAAGTGTCCAACTATATCTGAATGACTTCCCTTGCCAACTTTAGCGTTCCAGTCGCCCATGATAATGATTATCTCATGAGGTTTGGTTGATTCTAAGATGCTTTCAATTTCCTCATAAAATTCATTGATCTCTTGGTCACTTGAGTCTGTTGTTGGTGCATATACCTGTATTATGTTAGTCTTAATTGGTCGTGTATTAATTCTTATCATCATAATTCTGTCTGAGTGAGCGATAAATCCTTCAACTGCATTAGCCAGTCCATTAGACAGAATAATTCCAACTCCACTGGTATGTGTATCGCCTCCTGAGTACCACATGGTGTAGTTGTTAACAGTAGTTTTGCCTGAGTTGGTCCATCTCACCTCGCTAACTCCAAGGATATCAATTTTATGTTCTTTCATTTCTTTGATCACGTTGTGTATTTTCCCTTTTTGGTATAAACTTCGGACATTCCAGGTACCCACAAAAGTGGTCTTTCCGCAGATTCTTAGCACCCCTTGACCATTTAAGGTCTGACGGAGACTAGGGGCCATGTTCTGTTGTGTGTGGTTCATGTTAATTTACAAGGGATATTAATGCAGTGGTTTCCCGTTGCCTTCTGCATCGCAGTGATACAGCCATTAAAGTTGCTCCAACCATGCCTGTAATTTTCCAGTCATGAACCCTTCCGATGTTATTCATCTTCGGCTCCATGCCAGTACTGATACTTGCTGCTGCCCGATATTAGGGTTTGATATCAGAGTTTTCCTTCTCCTAGGTATCTTTCTTAGTCTGGCCCCTACCCCACGAAGACCTGTCCGGCTAGGGTGTCCCTGCCAGTAGCAATGCTACCGCCGGCATAGCTCTCGGGGTCGCTGGAACACACAAGCCCCCTCACCGCGACAAGATGAAGTTGATATATATTTTAAATATATTATTTGTTTGGTTTTTGATAAAGTGGCCCATAAAATGAGCCAGTATATCAAAATTTAATCAGCTCTAGATGTTAGTACTAAACTATTAAATAGGAAATTTGGTGTTTTTGTGGAACTAAAGTTGTAACCAATTCGTAGGTTATAAATATTAAGCATCACAAA
>JAFIDM010088479.1:16548-36190 GCA_023159025.1 Thereuonema tuberculata
CCACAGGCACAACAGCATGGATTTACTTGGGCAAAGGTGAGAGATATGTACATCTATAGTGTCTACGCTCCACCAAGTGCACCATTAGAGGAATTTGAGTTGTTGCTTGATCGCCTTGTAATAGAGCTCCAAGGTCGGTGGCCTGTGGTCATCGCAGGTGATTTTAATGCGTGGGCTATTGAATGGAGAAGTCGAGTAAGCAACAGAAGAGGTGAGATACTTTTGGATGTCTTCGCCTCGCTGAATGTTGTTCTCCTCAATACCGGCTCAATACCAACGTTCATTAGAAATGGTAATAGTTCCATTATCGACGTGACTTTTACAAGTGATTGTTTGGCCTCTCGTGTTACGTCGTGGGAAGTGTGTAGTCACTATACTCACAGCGACCATCAAGCCATAATTTTCGAGATCTCCACTTCTGGTGTGTCAAGGTTGGGACCCACACTTCCACGAGGATGGAACGTTAGGTCATTTGATCGTGAATCCTTCATTACAATGATGGAGGAGGACTTGGTGCTTTCGGGATCTGCTGATAGCAAGGCGTCATGGCTTATGAGACTTGTCGCTGATGCTTGTGAGGCATCGATGACAAGACGTGGCAGAGGAAATCGTCACCATCCAGTGTATTGGTGGAATGCTGAGATAGCGGAGCTTCGGAAGAAATGTCACCGCACAAGAAGACTAGCACAACGAGCCCATGGACGAGAAAACTATGACGAGTAGAAACAACAGCACATAGAAACCAGCCGTGCTCTCAAGAAGGCCATTAAAGTTAGTAAACAGAGTGCTTGGAAGGAACTTTGTAGTGAGGTTAATAGTGACCCCTGGGGTAGACCATATAAGACAGTTATGGCTAAAATAAAAAGTAGCTCCTTATCACCTCCGACCTGCCCTGATTTGCTGCGCAGGATTGTGTCCACTCTTTTTCCACAACAATCGGGGATAGTTTTGGAAGTTCCATCTCAAGAATGTGAAGATGTGTCATCTATCTCAAAAGATGAGTTGATAAAGGCCTGCGGAAAGATTGGTGACTCAAAAGCCCCTGGCCCAGACAGCGTTCCAAATATTGCTCTTAAAACCGCCATCCGGTGTAGACCTGAGATCTTTCTAGACGTCTACAATGCTTGTTTACGAGAGGGTGTGTTTCCAAATCTGTGGAAGCAGCAGTGGCTCGTACTTTTGCCTAAAGGTAACAAGCCACCTAATGATCCATCGTCCTATCGGCCAATTTGCCTGTTGGATACGGCAGGTAAGGTATTGGAGAGGATTATTTACAATCGATTGGAGGCATTCAGTGAAGGAGCGTATGGTCTCTCAGAAAACCAGTACGTTTTCAGGAAATCAAGATCTACAATAGACGCTGTAAGGGTTGTTGTTGATTTGGCTCGAGAGGCCAGTGAGGACAAACGCTGGAAGGGAGGAGTAAAACAGTCCTGTGCCATAATAACGTTGGATGTGAAGAATGCGTTCAATTCGGCAAACTGGAACTGCATCTTGAACACTTTGAGTTCAATGAAGACTCCAGCGTACATCAGGAAAATAATTGCGAGTTACTTCACTGATCGTATCCTGATGTATAATACCGAAGTCGGAATGAAGACCTACAACATCACAGGCGGTGTTCCACAGGGATCAGTATTTGATCCTTTGCTTTGGAATATCATGTATGACGCAGTACTCAAGCTGCCAATGCCCGAGGGAGTGACTGTAGTGGGGTTCGCTGACGATGTTGCATTGGTTGTAATCGAGAAACACCTGGAAGTTGTCACCCTAACATCGAATGTGGCTGTTGCCAGGATCCGTCAGTGGCTCTCAACGGTTGGATTACAACTGGCAGATCACAAGACAGAGGCGGTTCTTGTGACCAGCAGGAAAGCGAGGGAGATCGTTACCCTCACTGTGGGTGATCATGACATTCTGTCGCAGCCTTCTCTCAGGTATCTGGGTGTTCAGATTGATGCAAGGCTTCGGTTCGATGAACATCTTCGAATCGTGAGTGAAAAGTCTGCACGAGTGGTCAACGCCTTGGCTAGGATCATGCCGAACATCGGAGGACCTCGACAGAGCCGACGAAGACTCCTGTCCAGTGTGGCTATCTCTACTATGCTCTATGCGGCTCCGATCTGGTTCCATGCCATGGAGACTAAATCATATGTATGTCAAATGACTTCGGTTCACCGGAAATGCGCTCTACGGGTCGCTTGTGCATTTCGAACAGTTTCATATGATGCCGTGTGCGTCATAGCAGGGATGCCGCCTATCGATCTCTTAGCAAGTGAGAGAAGCGCGATATGCAGTGGTATTCGGGAACGTCGTGACGCTCACCGACCCAAGATCACGAGGGCCATGAAAAGCAAGACAACGGTCAGATGGCAGAGACGATGGGATTTATCGACCAGTGGAAGATGGACTCATAATCTTATACCTAATATTGCAACATGGATGGAAAGAAAGCATGGTGAAGTGGATCACTACCTGACTCAGCTATTAAGTGGCCATGGTTGTTTTCTAGCGTACCAGAGGCGCTTCGGAATTGTCGACAGTGCGTCATGTCCGACTTGCCAGTTCTTGGACGAGGATGTGGAGCATGTCTTCTTTGTCTGCCCACGCTTCCATGAAGATAGAAATGAGCTGAAGAAATTCCTTCGACAGCGTGTGACTCCAGAGAACATCGTTGGCTTGATGACTATCTCCCAGGCTAATTGGACGGCAGTGGCTGACTATGCTGCCACTATTATACGGAAACTTCGTATGGCTGAGAAAATCAGACTTGATCAGTTGCGAAATGATATGTGAGTCGGACTTTTAGTCATTCTGCCCTACGCGATGTAGTACCTGACGGTGGTTCCGTGTAGGGTGTTTTGGAAGTCGGACGTAGGGTTTTAGTGAGTAGTAGTCTTTTATGATTGAGTCTCACATTACCAATTCCTTGGTATGCGTAAATGCATTTCCCCCGTCCTTAAAAAAAAAACAAAAAAAAAAAAAACATATATATATATCTCGGGTGTAACAGGATTGTGGTACACCTCAAATATTTTTTTATGTATCCTTACAGTGTAATGACATTTCGTACAGTAATGAAGCATACAAGAATACGGAAAACACTGTATTCGTTTTTGAAATATCATTTAAGTTTAACCGGAAAGGACATCAATTTTGGAATCTTAATGGAGCACCCTTTTACTTAAATATATGTACATTTACATACATTTAAATTCTACTTCAAATTTGAAATTCAACAATATATACTATATAACAATGATACTTTACAAAGGAATATAGTATTTTCCTATTTTTATGTAACATTACGAGCTAAATTGCAATTTACTAGTATATATATAAAAAAAAAACCTTTGAGGTTTACCACAATCCTGTTACACCCATTTGGCCCTTTGTTGGCCAATATTACCAATTTTCCTATTAACATATTCTAGAAACATCAACGTCAAATCAGGCTCAAATCAGAGTTAAAAGTAACGTTTGATATTACAGTCAGACCTCGATATAAGGTCACCCGCATATAAGGTCATCCCGCATGTAAGGTCACTTTTCTAAAGCCCCGGGCTCATTGAATAGGAATTCTTTGATATGGATTATCGGATATATGGTCAGGTCTTAAATATCCTAATCGCATAGGGTCACTTTTGTCTGGGATTTCAGTGGCACACTGATTCAATTCCAAGAATTTTTCCGTGGATACGATCTTTTATCGTTGTCATTTCTCCTACTGATGGAGAGGACAGCTTTTTCACAAAGCACTTCATCCCCTCAAATTCTAGGAAAAAAGATGAAGAAGACGATATTCCTTTACATGTGTTAATACAAGATCTCAGAAATTGCGGCTCTGCTATAGAAGGGGAAAGTGAATATTTGATAATTGATGATGAAATTGCCACCACTTCTCAAGCTTCGATTTCCGAAATTGTTTCGCAAGTTTTAGATTCCAATGCATTAGAAAGTGAGGATAACGACAGTGATACTGAAAGTGAAGCGGTGACACAAGCAGAAGCACTCAGAGCATTAAATGTCTTTTATACGAGCCATGAGGGAGCTGAAGAACATTTTCAGAAACTACAAAACTTAGAAAACATTGTACAAAAGATGAAACCTGTACAATCCTGTATTATGGATTATTTTAAGTATGGTCAGTTGTACATCAGTACTTTGCTTGAGCATACTAGCACTATTTGTATACAACTTTATTCCGAATTAAAATTTTTAAAAAATAATTTCTTTCTGATTTTTATTAATTTTAATTGGTTCAACTAAATTAAAAAATTATAACCTAATAAACTGACATTTTTGTACGTATTAAATTTTACAAAGAATTATACTGTATTTATATAATGCTTATTTATTGACAAATGCGTATGAATCGGTTATAAGGTCATCCCGCTTATAAGGTCACTTTCGCGAGGTTCCAAGGGGTGACCTTATATCGAGGTCCGACTATACTTTTAAGTTCATTATTTTTACTTCTGTTTCAGTGTTTTGACTCTTACTTTAAAGTGGCCCATAAAATGAGGTAGTATATATCGAATTTAATCAGATGTAGATATTAGTACTAATCTGTTAAGTACGTAATTTGGAGTTGAACAGTTAATTAGTTTTTGGATTACAGTACTCACAATATACGCAATAATAGATAGACAAACATATTCGCATCACTGAAAATACAGATTAAATTTGTTCTTGGGATCGAAGAATATGAATTTCTAAATCGGAACCTGACTGTTTTATATGATTTATCTTATAATACATACTATTTCATATGTTTTATTATACACTGTCCGGCCACCCCTGCTGTTATTAGGTACACCCCTGCGTTCACACAATATGCTCTGTCTCACAGTAACTCTTCAAGCCGTTGGGGATGTTTTCCTTGCACATGTTGGGTCCATTGATATCTCTGGAGGCACGTCAGGATGTTAGAGCGTACCATAAACATCGTAGCTGACCAAGTGCAACTGTACATGTTAACAGTTAATCCTCCAGCAGGATAATGCGCCGGTGCACAAACCAGCCTCACTATGGGATGACTTGAGGAACATACGATGACTTTTCCTCTGCAGTGGCCCACTAATTCCCCGGATATCAGCCCGATTGAAAATTTGTGGGATAAGCTGGAAGGACCTGTTCGCTCCAGGCCTACACCTCCATCAAATCTTTAGGAACTCCATGACACACTCATGTCTGTATGGTACACAATACCTCAACAACGTTTTCAGGATCTTGTGGATTCCATGCCTCGACGAATTCAGGCTGTTTTGAGAGCTAAAGGAGACCCAGCATGCTACTAGGGCCAAATTTTAAATCGGGCTGAGATCCGGGGGACTGAGAAGACCACTTCAGCAAGGAAAAGTCATCGTCATGTTCCTCAAATCATTGCATAATTGATGCGGGCTTTGTGCACTTATACTGACCTCCCAGTCTCAACCTGTGCCAATGGACAATGAAACATTGGAGCCTATTTAGACTTCCCACGAACCAACGGAGGCTCTTATGGAAAATATCTATTTATCTACCTTATTTTCCTATAATTTTCGAATTGAGAAAGTTAAATAAAAGTAAATAAGTAAAATTTAACACTGCTTGTAAATTGAAAATTAAAATATTATCAATTTGAAAGTGAATTATAACGAACTTAAAAGCTCAAAATTTAAAAGAATTGAAAATAAGAACGCCTTCAGTTTCTTAGTCGCTGCATTTTGGAAAATAGAAAAGAAATACTTCATTTTACAATAGGATTAATAAAAAAGTTTATTAATCTATATACAGTATATAAAAGAGAAAGTTTGCTCATTTGTTTGTTTGTTCACTATACACTCCTAGGGTCTTTGCTCGATCTGGACCAAACTTTGCAGAATTTTGGATCCAGCGAAATAAACAGATTAAAATGAAACCTGGATACATCCCCTCTCCTCCTGATTTAATTCCCTTGATACTTTTGTACAATTTTCAAATATTGGCTTATTAACACACTTCTGTCTCTACAAGGGAATTTTTCGTGTGGCGCAGCAGTTAAATGTTGGCCTTCGGAGATATAATCAGTTTAAATCTGTTTGGAGGCAATGGTTTTTTTCCTGCATTTCATTTCTTTTTCCTTCTTTAATAACATAACATTAATTTTAACTAACACGTAACTTTTTTTACCAACTGGAAAAGTTTCAAAACAATCAAACTATTACAATTTCTTATCATCCACATCAGGACAACTGTTTTTTGTAACTCACAGGTATTTTGCGAAGCATAGGTATTTTCGCAGTTGTATCATATAACAAATAGGAAAAATTTATAAAATATGTAAAAAAAAAAATTATAAGATATGTTTTTAATACTTTCTAGGAATCTTAAAATTTGCCTTATTCTGATTTGACAATTGAATTTAAAAAATGTTAAACATTTTAAACAAAAAGTTGAAAATATTTAATAAAATTTTACTAAACAGTACTAATTAAGTTATTCGGTTTTAAATCTCAAAGCAAAATGAAGTTTAATTCCTTCGAAGTTCTAAAATCAAACTTTTGTTAAAAAAGATAAACGCTATTTATGATTTGTTGGTGTAGGATACTTTCTTTATGATTATCTAATGTACATCAGTATTTTTTTAGATACTTTTCATATTTTTAGTATTTTCGTCAGCATTTACGGAATCTGATTAAATTCTCATCTGGTAATGACTTTTCAATTTATATAGATAGACTTTGGTAGTGAAAATAATTTTCTCGCTTACAAAAAACCTTAAATAAATTAAAAAATAAATTAAATAACTATTAAACTTAGAAAACATTATCTAATGAGAAAAAAAGAAACAGAACGTAAAGCGGGGTGAACACAATGCAGCTTTTGCTGTACAACTCGGTGAAAAAGTTGGACGCAGCAAAGTTGCAAACGACAGGTATGGGAGAAAACGATGCAGCTTGGTGGGCGCCGCCTTGCGAAAAACAGACGAAGCAGAGGGCGAATTGCAATGACGTCAGTTGACAATACGTCACGGAAATTGCGGTGCTGGCCTGCAACGCAGGAACTGCAATTAACGCCAAGAAAACAGAAATATTGCGAAACTATTATTAGCCGATCTGTATTCGCAGGGGAAGGCAATAATGCGATACACGATGAACAATGATCAACAGTCATTATTATTACAGTGGGAATTGCCAACAATGACGTCCCGCGGCTTTGTTCAGAAATTGGCAAGGTGGCAGCAATTGTTGTTTTGTTTGTTGCAGTGAAAACTTGCAAATATCGAGGTTTATCACGCGCTCTGGAAAATTCCACCGCATGAAATTATTGCATTTCCATATAAACTTTATTTCTGCGTGAAGAAATTTCGGAAATATCTTGTATTCTTTCTGTAATCGCTATCCGCCAATTTGAACGACGGCAATCTGTTTGGGCGCCATATTTTCATATGGGCGTGACGTCAAGCGTGACGTGTTTCAATGCTGCGCTGTGATTGGGTGCAGTACATGCAGCTTTTGGAATTGCAACCTCTGGTCTTGACAGCTTTTGCTGCATACAACTCCGGTTATAACTGTGCTTAAGCAGCTTGAAAAGTGCTCAAACAGCAAAGTTGCACATACACCTTTTCACAAAACTGCATCGTGTTCACGCCGCTTAAGTTATTAGTTGGAGATGCAGGAATATCCTACAAACCGAAAACCATAGAAATTTAATTTTGTTTCTAAAATGTATCGACTTTGTAAAACATTAATACTGCAGATGTAAAGAAAACAAAGATTGTAAGTAAATGGTATACATAGTTCTCTGCCAAGGGCAGGTCCTTCACTGCAAACCCAGCATTCTCCAATCTTTCCTATTTTCTGCCTTCCTCTTCGTCTCCACATAAGATCCATTTACCATAATGTTGTCGATCATCTTAAATCTTCTTCTGCCTCGAACTTTTTTACCGTTCACCATTCCTTCCAGTGCATCCTTCATTAGGGAGTTTCTTCTCAGCCAGTGACTCAACCAGTTTCTTTTTCTCTTCCTGATCAGTTTCAGCATTATTCTTTCTTCACCCACTCTTACTAGCACAGCTTCATTTCTTATTTTGTCTGTCCATTTCACATGCTCCATTCTTCTCCATATCCACATTTCAAATGCTTCTAGTCGTTTCTCTTCACTGCGTCGTAATGTCCATGTTTCTGCCCCATACAATGCCACACTCCACACAAAGCACTTCACTAGTCTCTTCCTTAGTTCTTTTTCCAGAGGTCCGCAGAAGATGCTCCTTTTCCTATTAAAAGCCTCCTTTGCTATTGCTATCCTCCTCTTGACTTCTTGGCAGCAGTTCATATCACTACTTATAGTACACAAGTAAATAGTATTGGTTTCAAATATTGTTAATATTTTCTCGAGGAAATTAATGTAATTTGAAGTATTGTTCTTCAACTTATTGTTATTTTAGGCTTGAAAAAGAAAATTTGCTTTTTCATATTAAATGTAGTCTATATTTAAATTTGGTGTGATGTTAGAAATATTTAATAGTAGAAGAATTAGGAGAAGAGATCTACTAAAAAAATATGGGAACTTTACATATAATACAATAATGTTATATTATTTCTTAGTTCCCCTACCTTACTTTCAAATAATAATATTTAGTGAAACAATTAACAATATTTCAGTGCTTAACTTCCTCGAGCTTGAGATATTTTTTTAAATCATGGAATTTCCTGTTTGAAGCCATAATTTTGTGGAACTAAAGTTTAACCAATTCAAAGGTTATAAATATTAAGCATTACAAATAAAAAAATTTAAGTATCACATCCTTTCAATAAATTTATTATAGTTTCGCTGTATTTATAATAATATTCATAATTAACAAGTAATTATTAACAAGTATGTCTTAAGATTATATTACTATATAGACTTTAGGCCGCGCGGTTGGCGTTGTAGATGATATTGGCCTCTCACCTCTGAGTACCGGGGTTCGGCTCTCATGTGGGCTTCGTGATGGTGCTCGATCTGCGCTGGAAAGGTTTTCTCTGGGTACTCCCATTTCCCCTGCACTTTCTCCTTACATATTTTCTCAGACTTTCTTTCTTACGTTACTTGTGTGAGTACCTCCGCTTGAAGTGATTGGCTTCCCTGCCACCCACACTCCACGCATAAATACAAACATATGGACTTTATCAAAGTTCCTGTAAATAATCAACGTTAAAAGGCAAAACTAACCAGGAACTTCCTTTTGTGTAGCGTTTGTGACAGCGGACGCCATCATTCCGACATTTGTCGACGTCGCCCTATGATTATTCCAAAATATTGTTATTGGTTCAGCTCCGATTTACATATCAGCTGCTATTTACATATTTTGATATATCGTGAATGTTACCAACTGTCAGGTAAATTGCGGTCCATGTATTCTATTCAAATATTTTTTAATAATTGACTATTTAATCTTAAAGAAAACAACAAAATCGCAATATTCCAATTTGTTTTGAGGTAATTGTGTTATTTTAGAAAAAAAATGTTATTAATAAAAACAACTTTTCAATGAGAAGACGTCTCTAATCACTCTTATATTTGCAAGTTGTCGATCATAATTCGAACAGAAAGAATCAAAAATTTTAAGCCATATTTCCATATTTCAGTTTTATTTCATTTTTCTTAAATAAGGTTCAATAATCATTTAAAGGAATTCCACAGAACACTAAATAAGAATCATTATTTTGGCAACTTCTGTTTTGGAATACAAAGTTCAAACTTGTATTTTACTCTGTTTCTAGTTACGTTAACCAAAGAAAGTTTACCATATAAGGAAACGACCATAACTATTAATCACGCCTGGAAGTCCACGTGACAGAAGTTATTCAAAAGACTAGTAACACAAATCAAATAATCACTAAAATTTGATAATTAAAAATAAAGTTTTCTTTTAAATTTACAATAATATTATACGGCACTCCCAATGTAGGAGGACAATAATAAACAATGAACGTTATTTTAGCATTCATTTACGAATAATTCACAACAAACAAGTTTTTCAATAAAAGATGTCGTTCAGATACCTGGAATGTTTAATCCATCAATAATTGCCGTGTACTTCTTGAATTCTTTTGTGACCAGAAGTATTGCTGCAGTTTGTTACCGAAAGTCTAACTTGTAAATGATTTTACTAAAGTTATTGAATGTATTTACGCCTCCTTTTGTTAATATTTTGCTTCTTTTTCATTTTTCTTTGTTTTTGAAATACTTGAAAACAAAAATATGAAATAAAAATCTTCTATTTTGTAACTGAAAATAGTTGTAATTTACAATTGTAATTTTTCAGTTTGAAAGACATAATACGTAAAATTGTTGATCTTTAATCACCTAAGATGTGATTAATTTGAATTTTCATCAAATTAGAGCAAAACTACAAAGGAATTCCAAAATGAATTAAGAAAACAGCGAACGCAACAGAAATTCATTCCTTCGCTATAGGATTATCCTCCTGTGGTAAATTATTCTGTGGTAATCGACATAGATAATATCTTAAATATTTAAAAGCTGGAAAAGCAAAATGTAACATCCAAAATATTTCAGAAATCAAGAAAAACAACCCATCTGAGCTAACATCAACGGGATTCCTGAACAGCTGTTTATTCTTACTAGGAATCATCAGCAGAATTTACCCTTGATGTTAGGCTTAAGACTGCGCGAAAGTTAAAGAACAAGGGTTTAATATTGTGGTTTTCCCAGGATTGTTTTCTTCTTTGATTATTTTTGTTCTCGGCGGCCATTCCAGGAAGCGAATAGTTACCCTTAGACTTTCCCCCTGTCTGAACCTACAACCAACGGTAAATTCTGCTAATAATTACTAATAAGGATGTAACAGCTGTATAGGATTCCAGTTGATGTTGGCTCAGATAGAGATGTACACAAATCTACACAAACCTATCAGATTTACATCGATTTTTTTTTATAATTTTAATTCCCACAGTAAAGTTCGCTTGGTAAGAAATATTGATTATGAATTCAGAGGAAAAAACATGGATATAGTTGTTAATTTGAAAATATTCAAATTTACTTAGATAAAATTAATTTCGTTAAATACAATGAAGGAAAATTCTGGTTTCTCACTTATCATATATTCTTTTCTTTTTCAAAGCTGTTATTTCATTGAAACGAAAAAATGAAACACGACAAACATTTTTAAAATTATATGAGCACTTATAATTATATATGATATATTTTAAAGTAATATTACCTTCTATGAAGGAGACAGCAAGCAACAGCAAAAGCAGCATCATGAACTTCCAGATGAACCTCTTTTTAGATGATAATGAAAGATATCAGGGATCTATTTATACTGAATTGAAACAGTCTTAGGTAAGAGTGGATATTAAAATACGCTTTGAGTTAAAGCTATTTATGAAGTGTGTAGATATAATTTATTGATTACATTCAATTCTATTGAAACCTACACGAAGAGCAGATGTTTTGATTAAAAGGTTTTCATTATAAACTATAAAGATTTAAAAGTTTTTCTATCAATAGAAAAGGATGGTAACACTGCTGACAGAGACTTTTCTGCTGCTAAGTTGTACTTGATTTCATTTTCTTAATGGCTTTTTTGGCTTTATTAGTAAAGTCTCAATGATATAATGCTGATACAGTATTTCACACTTGCTTAGGATCCATTAACACTAAACAGAAAGGTTGTGTAAAACAGAAACAGCCAATTGAAAAACCAATTTTAGTTATTTCTATTGCTTTTCTTTTGAAAAGATTCTTGTTAGTTTAATGGAATCACTTTAACTTAAGATTATTTCCTGGTTTTTATGTTTTATGAAACGTTGCAGTTTTTAGAATAATTTACAAACGTAAATGAAAGAGCTAAGTTATTCACCCTATATAAAATTATATTAGACAGTGAAGTCTCACTTATACGAATACGAGGGGGAACCAAATATTATTCGTATAAGTGAATATTTCGTGTAAGTGAATTACATATAGAAGTTATGGGGATTTCGCCGGGAATGAGAAATTCTTCGTATAATAGAATGTTTCGTATAAGTGAGACTTCACTGTATTATTATTATTAATATAATAATTATTTTTTAGAAAAAAACATCACTGAGAAAGGATTCAAAATTTCAGTAATTTCTGTGCAAGAAACGTTTGTAAAAAAAAATTTTTTTTTGATTGTTTACTCTATTAGTCAAAAGTATAAATAAAATGAAAACAGTAATTATCTAATTTTCTCTTTAAATAATAGAAGAATTGAAGTTCTAATTATTTATTTTTTTGACTTTTTAAAAAAACATTAAAAGGAGGAACTAATAACTATTTTTACTTTTCACGAAGGAGGGTTATTAGTTCGAATTCTAAACTGGTTTCAAAGAAATAAATCATTTTGAAGTTAAAGTTAATTGATATTGTTCGATATTCCTTTTCATTACATATTAAAAAAATTAATTATCTTGAAAATAAAAACCAATGAAATAATATTTTTATGATTACATTACGAAGTCTATCTTTAAATATAATCAAAAAACTTAATTTATCATGAATAGAAAAATGAGTATATAACTGTATACAATCAGTATAGAAGATGTGGTGTAATTTGTAATTTTAGAATCTTCAAACATTGGACTTTATATCTTAAATGTTTGTATATAATGTACATTATTTGTTTCTAATGATTATTAGGTCAAAAGTTTTTTTGAGTGCATTTGAGCACCTTTTATTTTATTGTTGTTTATTTTGTTATTTAAACTTTTCCTTCTGTTTTCGTGGATGCTTCCAGAAAACGCTATATTATTCACCAAAATCATTGTAGAATTTCGGCTGAATTGAATCGACGAGCGATTGGAATCTCGAAAACCTATCATGTTTGGTCGAGATTTAACGAGAAATGTCGAAACTGAAAACCAAGAAATATAAAAAGACAGAGAAAATGAATACTTCTTATTTTAATTAATTAAAAACATTCTGTAGTCTATTCGATGCATTGAATAAACGATTTTGATATAAATCAATGCTATTTTTTGTAAATAAAACGTAGGTATGACGACAATTGAAAAGCATAAATTTTCCGTATCATGGAAGGCGATATGGAAGACGCAAGACATAGTTTTAAAGGTTTTTATTCACTGACAATCTACCCTGACATTGCCATCGATATACCCTATTCAGTTGTCACGTCTAAAAATGCCTTTACTTTATAGCGATTTCTTTATTTTCCAAATAAACTCACAACCTACGAGTTTTAACCGATCAGTCGTCAAGTCCGCCGACTGGTCTCTCTATCTTAAATAACCTTCGGAAGGTCTTAAGAAGCAAGTGTTGGCAGACGAGTCAGTCGCGCATTGTTCGTAGATCCATTATGCATCGATAAGAATATGTGCGTGCAATGAGTTGTTTAACAATAGTGCAATAAGTATTTAAAGCATCTTTTTCTTTGAAGGACTTGAGATATTGGCAATCTCACCCTCCTTCGCACAGCTAATGTCCTCTTCTGCTCCACAAGATCGACAATGCCTCAGGTTTTAATAGTTATTTACATATTAGACAAACTATCTTTTAAGTTTTCTGTTTTGTTTTTATATGTATTTGTTTATTAGATAATAGTGCATGTTCTGTACTTCATGATTTCCAAGAACACAATGTAAATGGTCTTTCAAGTTCTTTTCCTTTAACCGTTCTGGAAAAATGTAATTTGGATATTACAGAGCTGCCATAGGCGGCCATCTTGATGGAACTGATTCTAAACGCTGGAGTTTAAAGCAAATCTTTTTAGGTAAATAAAAGTCATCAGAAAATCACGAATGGCAAAAAGACATTTAAAGTTTATCGATGATAAAAACTTACAGCTATCTTCTTTAAATTTAGGATTCCTTGATATCAAAATACAATTTTTAGTGTTAATGATACAATCTACTGCACAATTGCTAAACAAGACTTTGCTTTGAGGAAATTATGTTCTAAATATTTGAACAAAGGTGTTTCAGAAGTAAGAAGTTTGACAAATGAGCCTGTCTAAAACTTTGATTTCACACAATTTGAGGCAACATTTTTCCACCTTAACTTTTTCTTTCAACATAGAAATGACTCAAAGAAATTCTCTTAATAAAATTTTCCAGAAGCATAAATTTCCTACAAATTACTGTGGCACTTAAATTTTATGTTAATTAAGCAATTTGAAGAAAGTTTTGTGCTAATTAAGCACGATGTCAATTATTATATTATTAGTATTATTGTAAATTAGGGTTTATAAAATAAGCAATAAACCAAGAAGGCCCTAAAGGTAAACAAAAGATTTCGCCTCTGAGCTATCAACAGTGGGAGTGTGAGAAGATCGTTTCGTCCTCTTTATGGACTCATCAGCCACACAAACCCTCTGCCAAAAAATAAGATCGCGAAACCAAGTAAGGGAAAAAGAGGCCGAAACGGCTCATTAATTTTTTATTGTAATGAAGGTTTTAAAATTCTGTATTCATAACGAATTATGAAATCTTGGAGGAATCTTAAGAAGTTTCATGTTAAAAGAAAGGAGATATTGGTAAGAATAATAAAGAAGATATTTTTTCAAGGTAATGATGATGTTCTACGTATTTACGATGTTGTATATTCTCATATACCAAAATCATTAGGACAGTGGCGGCTCGTGGCTGTGAAGTTAGGTGAAGAGCTAGTAGGAAAATAATTATATTATAATATATCATAATATATATATTATAAATTATATATATTATATATTATATATATTATATATATTATAATTTATAATATAAAATATTATATTAACTTTCTTCTTATCTTCGTCTTTCCAACGTGAAAATGATGTTTCTAATAAAACACACACTATATCTTAAACAGGATTCATGTTTAAAACAGCACAGCACTGCGAAACAGGCGCGCTCCGAAAGAATTTCACATTGGAAGAAGAGAACATATTTCTCAGTTGTAACTTCACCTATACGATGCTATACAGCGGGTGACGTCATGGTTGTCATAGCAACCATCGCTTCGTTTATACAACTAAACTCCGCCCCTGAGGTAGAGAAAGCTGAGGTTGAGAAAACTTCACTTGGCTCGGTGCCAGAACACTTGGCTCGGTGTCTCGCCGTTGCTGCGGGACTTACAAAATACAAAAAATACGTTTCTATTAAAACCAACATATGTGATAAGGAAAATAAATTTTTCCTTATAATAATTGTTATATTATAAATAAATAATATTGTATTATAAATAATTGGTGAAGTGCCACTTCATCTATCTCCCCTGAATAGCCGCCACTGCATTAGGATTCCATCAATAAAAACTCTTGGAACTGCAGATGTTATCTTAAGACGGTTAGTTCTACAATGTGGTTTTCTAAATTTAATTCATATCATTTGGTAAAGTAAATACCTAAGGTCTCGATTTTAAAATATTCTGATATCTTTTTACTCAGTAAATAAAGTTGGTTGCATTGTTTCGGTCAACGGGGAAACAGTTCAGACATTAAGTTCTCGATTTCAAACTTAGTAGTAATAAAATATAGGGTGATGAATAATTATTGGCAATAAACGTATTTGAAAAGAAACTCACATGGTAAAACGAACAGTTCAAATCAAAACTAACTTTGATCACATGCTCAACATTTCACTACTTCATTATTCATTTCTATCTTATATATTTTATGATTAGGCCTAATGTTCATTATCTAGATCTTCAAGTTCGTAAGTATCATTATTATCTAGTTCAGTTTGCCCATGCCACCCACATAAAAGACATGACCCTGCTTTTGTAGCCACTTTTTTTGCATCATGTTGGAGTTCATTGCATGAGATGCGCGAGCTGAACCTGCTCATATGGCCGGTACGCACCGAAGTGCGAGCTTCGTAGCCGAAGCCTCCGAGTTCCAGGGAGCACTAGTGTTCCCAAGCTGGCGAACCCCTAGCAGACTCCCTAGAATTTCAAGGGAAAGATACTGGGGTGGTTTCCCGTGGCCTTCCCCAGGGCGCCATTAAGGAATGACGGCAGACCGAAGAGAAAGTGAAGAAGAGGCTGGACAACACAGGAAAGGAAATCTGCTCATATAACAGATAGGAAACAGATGAAAGCCATTGCGAGCCAAATGTGGGCTGTATGGGGGATGCTCCATAATTTCTGAGAGGTAATGAGCAGAAAGTTCTGTTTGCTTAGTCCAACATGTGGTCGGAAATTGTCATGAAGGAGGATCACGCCGTCATTGACAGGACCAAGATGTTTCAATTTCTTAATGGTTTGATAGATCAATTAACCAAACGCACCTCCATTTTGAAGTGACAGCGCACACCTCCAATGATACACATGAGAAAGGCTATGCAACACTGAGCTGATATTTCAACAGCTGGCATTATGAAATAACTCATAATTTTAATTTAATTATTTGGTGTTGTTATTGAACATCTTACACGACACCAGAAATAAATGTTAAAACACTACATTTATTTTAAATAAATAGAAATTTTCGAGGAGAAAATAAAACGCCTCCTCTTTTTCAAGCCTTTTACAAATAATAATATTAATATTGTTACCAGGCGTTTTGTCCGCTCCCCCTTCAGCGTAGTCGACTCGACCTTCCCTGCATACCTCGGCCAAGTCGACCTATCCTACGCCTTTAAAACAAGGCGCGGAGCGCCTGAACAGCAGTTCGTTTCAGCGGCAGGAGCCGCAAAGGTCTCCCATTGGAGAAAGCAGAGTATAGCAGTTCGTCTCAGCGGCAGGAGCCGCAAAGGTCTCCCATTGGAGAAAGCAGAGTATAGCAGTTCGTCTCAGCGGCAGGAGCCGCAAAGGTCTCCAGTTAGGAGCGGAGCGTTCGAGGGCAGGTCTTGGGCAGAAGCCCAGGCAGAAGGTCTCTACCCGAAGTTAGAGGATCTCCGGCCAGGAGATAGAATTTAGCCGTAGAAGTCTTGTTGGGCAGCCGCCCAGAGTGAAGTCAGATAAAGCCAAGCCAAGTGCATTCGCTAGTGCGAAGACGGTGCAAAATCGACGCCGAGACGGCAGCGCCCATTCCCGGTAAGGAACCTGAGAAGACCGCTAGTCGTTGCGTTAGGAAGGCACCGTGAGGAAGATAACCGAAGCCGTGAACCGAGCACTCGTCCACGGTAGAACCCTGAGACGACCGCCAATCGATAGGAAGGCATCGTAAAGGTTAACGGAAGCCGTGGTTGCAGCACCCGTCCCCGGAAGCACCCTGAGACGATCGCTTGCCGGTAGAGGACTGGAAAGAAGACAGCCTAACCGAAGAATCCTTTCGATATTCGAATTACTTGTAAATGACCACTGATCTTAAATAATAAAGTCTCTTTGGTTTTAAATTACCTGGCTCCCGTCGCATTCTGTTACCCTCCGCTACCGAGCCTTTACGAAAGCACGGTAGCAATATTAAGTCACGATATTTAGAACTTACAATATCCGTGAATATCATATATATAATATTAATACAATATTATGGAATATCGTCTTCTATTTCACAATAATACTCGATTGATGTATTAAAACTTCATTTTATTTTACAATCCAATTCTTCAATTGTTACTTTATTATTGCAATTAAAATAATAAGAATTCTTTGCAAGGAGAAGAATATTAAAATTAGAAAAGTAATCGAAAGCTTATGTACAAGAACAGGACAAAAGGGAACAACTTAAATAGAAATGAAGGGATTAATATGGATGAAGGTATAGTAAAATTACCTAAAGATTTAATTGATAATGAATATTTTAATTATAGAATTTAAGATTTTTTTTTAATAGACTTTAAGTAATTCATACGCAAATATCTTTATTTTGGTCGTTTTCAGCGTATATTTGTGTTTTAACATCATCTTATATATTGATATAGAAATTGAAATTTTTTTCTCTTCCTTCTCTGTCTTATCGATGCATTATTTTTTCTTTTTGTTGAATAACAATTATTTTTGAATGAATGAGATGACTAATATTTCAATAATGCTTTTATTTATCTACTTTGTCTACAGTCAGAGGAGAAAAGAAGTATTTTAAGAAACAAACTACTAACAAAAGAAGATTACAATAAGTATTTGTATGAGACAGTTCGTCTATGAAGTAGAAGACTTATATAAAATTACGAGTCATTAAAAACCTCAATAATAATGAAACAATGGTAATCAGTTGATTTTCACTTCTCTTTTTAGTTTTCTTCTGTTTATTTTTTCCTGTGTGAAGCCCGAAGTAGGTTCTTTGCTCTGAGTCTCCTCCAAGCTTTTTTCTTTTCCATAGCACCAGCTTTTTTTAAGAAAAAAGTAAAAAAAAATGAATTATTAATTTTTACAACTAATTTTGTTGCGATTTAATAATATATTCTTTAAAATGTAAGATATGAATGACTTTAATTAATTCCATATAAATCAAAACATGAAACAATACTATCTAATTGTAAATGAAAAATAACCTCTATTGTTGTAATGGAATAAAAGTCTGAATAACTATTCTAAAGTTAATGGTAGAGATTGTATTAAAGATATTTTGATGAAATTCTTAGATAACAATTAGGACAATGAAACATATAATGCAGTAACATGATATAATATTGTTATTTTCTCAATCACAATAATATAATAAAAAGGAGAAATGTTCAGTAGAAAGGATTATTGTTTTATTTATATAAGAAATTATTGAATTTTAACTAAGCTTATTTAGTCTAAATTTTTGTATTTCCAAAATTTAATTAAGTAAGAATAATTGCATTTTATAAAACTAAAAACAATAATTTTGGTGAAAATAATAAATACAGTTAGAGTTCTCTTATTAACGACCCATTCGGGAGCTGTTGTGATAGCGACCAAAATCGATAGCTATTGCGTTTGTCCCGTCCGTGTCTTTCCACCCTAACTACTCCCGAACGGAAGGTTGGATCGACAAACGGATTTCATCATGCTGTTCACGGTCCCAAACACTATAGGAATGGGATATTTTCAAGGACCAACGCCCCCGTGCTCCAGATATTTCGCATTGATTGTATTACACTCCCCTAAAACTCTCTAAAATATAGGGTTTACTTTTTTATTTTTTAAGTTTATTTTTTTTGTGGCAAAATTCTTGTTTTATAATTAGAAAAACCAAAAAAATAATGTAGAATTATAATTTTAATTTAAGAATTATATCTATCTGAAATATGTCTATCTTTGTTTTATTTGTTTTCGTTTGACTATAGCCTGTAACATATAGAAGACAAATGGGGAATACTACCTACAGAGCAGATTTCGGGTCCCCAGCGGACACAACACACAGAAGAAGACGAAAGAAACAACCATGCCACGACCGGGATTCGAACCCAGGTACTGGCGCATTGGACGCCACGGCTGGCCGCCGCCGAGACCGCACGACCACGCCAGCACGGCTGTTTTCGTTTGACTATAGAATAAATGGTCCCGTATTGCTACATCGGTTTTTTACATGTTCCCCATTTCATTTCTTTAATCTTTGTCTCTCTCCACCTCGAAATATTGGAGCAGCTACTTTCGACAAATGTGATAAGACTACGGTTTATGAGGAACACGGAAGTAGTCCACTACAATCTAATGGGGATGTTTAAGGTCTCTGGAAAAGTCACGTGACGTAGGTGTGTCACTTCTACAAACATGGCTAAGATTACCGAAAAACCTCTGTATATTAAAGATTTCTCAACTTTAAATATATTGAATAATCGGCATACAATTAAGGAGG